>OY978217.1:18790546-19038046 GCA_963854785.1 Vaccinium vitis-idaea | reverse complement strand
CGCGTGAGCCTTGGAAAACACCTTTTGAACACATTGGACGGTTCGGATCATGAAAATTTGATCCGGAACTATGAGATCCGGACCCAAGGGTCCCGGACTAGAGAGTTCCTCTATATATATATATATATATATATAGGATTAACTTCCAATAAGGGTCCCTTATTGAAGTTAAAATGCGGACCTCACCTTTCCGAGCCAAATTTTGACGATCCGAACCGTTCAATGTTTTTAAAATGCATTTTTAAGGGCCCCCGCGAAGATTCGTCCAAAAAAAATACCCGTAAGGGCTTCATCCAATCGGTTTTTGTTAAAAACGTTATATATAGCGTTTTTAACAAAAACCGATCGGATGAAGCCCTTACGGGTATTTTTTTTGGACGAATCTTCGCGGGGGCCCTTAAAAATGCATTTTAAAAATATTGAACGGTTCGGATCGTCAAAATTTGGTCCGGAAACACAAAAAAGGCTAGGTCCGCATTTTATTTTTCAATAAGGGACCCTTATTGGAAGGGGCTCCTATATATATATATATAGAATAATGATCTATTGAGGACTCCCTTAGGATAAGGGAGTGCGGACCTCACCATTCCGGATCAAATTTTGACGATCCGAACCGCTCAATGTTTTTAAAATGCATTTTTAAGGGTCCACGCGGAAAATCTTCAAAAAAAAATACCCGTAAGGGCTTGATCCACGCAGTTTTTGTTAAAAACGCTAAATATAGCGTTTTTAACAAAAACTGCGTGGATCAAGCCCTTACGGGTATTTTTTTTTGAAGATTTTCCGCGTGGACCTTGGAAAATGCATTTTAAAAACATTGAGCGGTTCGGATCGTCAAAATTTGATCCGGAAAGTCGAAAAATGGCTTGGTCCGCACGGAATTTTTGTTTGAGGGAGTCCTTAGTAGATCGGCTTCCTATATATATATATATATATATATATAGGCAAAATTTCTAGTCCACTCCTCCCGGAAACAAGAAAAAGTGTGGTTTTTTTGTTTTGCAAATTATTTTTGGAAAATCCGAGCCGTCCAATGTTTTCAGAAGGTGTTTTCAAGGGTCCACGCGGAAAATCTTCAAAAAAAAATACCGGGAAGGGCTTGATCCAAGTAGTTTTTCGCAAAAACTGTATTTATATATTTTTGCGAAAACTGCTTGGATCAAGCCCTTCCCGGTATTTTTTTTTGAAGATTTTCCGCGAGGGACCCTTGAAAACACCTTCTGAACACATTGGACGGCTCGGATCGTCAAAAAAATTTTTGGATCATGGAGGTCCGGAAACGGGAATCCCGTTTTAGAAGCTCTCCCTATATATATATATATATATATATACGGCTAGTATCCAATCCGGGATCCCGGATATCCCGGATTGAAGCATTTTGATGCTTTTCCCGATATTTTTTTGACGATCCGAGCCGTCCAATGTGTTCAAAAGGTGTTTTCCAAGGCCCACGCGGGAAATCTTCAAAAAAAAATACCGGGAAGGGCTTGATCCAAGCGGTTTTTCGCAAAAAAATGCATATTTACAGTTTTGCGAAAAACGCTTGGATCAAGCCCTTCCCGGTATTTTTTTTTTAAGATTTCCCGCGTGGGCCTTGGAAAACACCTTTTGAACACATTGGACGGTTCGGATCGTCAAAAAAATATCGGGAAGGTGGAGTCCCGGATGGTAGAGTCCCGGATTAGATCCGGACTCTATATATATTTATTATTTTTTTTTTTTCCATAAAGTGAGTGGAACGGGTAATTTGGCCTAAGCGTGTATCTTTCTTGTCTGTGTGTGTTAGTGTGACTCCCCGATCTCCAAACATTCGGGTGCTTGTGTAACGCCCCCAAAATTTGGGCACTATACATATCTGCTTCAGTGGAAGCCTTGTCACCCGTGCCATATTTTGCAAATTTATCGAATTGTTAATATGCAATGGTATACAAATTGAGTATGTGATTGATTCAAATAGACGTAGTCGCGAAAGAACCCCAATACATGCTTTTGCATTTCGTTCACTTGTTGAAGCCTTTGATTGAATCAAGAGCTAATGAATCCGAAATACTGTTACTCTTATTTATCATAATAAAAAACTGAATGGTACAAATTAAATTTCCCTTAGAACGGAAGGTAAATTTAATTTCACCTCTAGGCAAAATATCAGTAAACATTGATCAAAATTTGAACAAAGCAACAGAAAAAGGCAAGGGCACTCCGGTTCAGAGGAGTGCGGATGCAGATGGTTTTTTTAGCAAAGGAGCAGACATTTTGTTGAGGTGGACCGGATCAACGACGGGGTACCTTCGCCAGTGGTGTGGATGGGGACATTGTTGAGGTCCACACTCATTAACTGTGGTTGGTTGCCTCTTGCCACCCCTAGGTAAAAAAAAATCTATTTTTGTAGGAAATGGCTACAATACACACCCCTTATTTGGGTGTACCATATGCACCTATTGTGTGGTCCAGATTGTGCCACCTCATCAGCAATCGTAACATTTTTTAGTTTTTCGTAACTTTTCAGCAATATGATTCGTAACATTTTGGTGTGTCTTGTAACTTTTATAAAAAAATTCGTAACTTTTACAAAAAAATCGTAACTTCTACAAAAAATTCGTAACTTTTACAAAAAAATCGTAACTTCTACAAAAAATTCGTAACTTTTGTAGGGGTGTGTATGATACACACCCAAACAAGGGGTGTGTATTGTAGCATTTTCCATTTTTGTATTGCAAGAACGGTGTTATTCTTCAAAACTTTTGCACTCTTTTTAGTATTAAGTATATTGATGAGTGATTAATCGATGAACCTTGATCTAAATTATTATAAATAATAAGTCATTACCTTAAACAATGCGTATTAAGCTAAACATTTTCCCAAGCCCATAGAAATGGACCACCCATATTACTATCTTAAGCCTACCAAATTTCATTCACCCATATTATCTGGAAACACAGAAATTGAAATTGTGTTTAAAATTAAGTTAACCACAAGATTTCAGTTGAAGAAAGCATGATGCTTTGAGACGCACCCGGTACTCATACAATAGTAATGTAACATAACCGATGCCACAATTTAAAAGCCTCTAACTTAAACCACAAAATAAATTTACAAAAACAATAAATATCTTTTAGTTTGAATCTTGCTCAAGCTCAACGCGTGATTTTCATAAACATCTTTTATTTTGTGAATTTCGCTATCTACAGTTTGAATTTGCAAATTACTCCCGAAATGCTATCCCATTGTGGTTGTAAGTCACAGACGGGTTCGATTCTCGGAAACAATATCTCTGCTTGCAGGGTTAAGACTGTGTACATCAACCCCTACTCCAAACGTAAGATTTCCGCACCTTATCAAGAAGGCATGAAGCTTCCGAGAAATGGACCCACGAAAGGTGAACCAAATGTTTACAGCCAATCAGCAGTATGAACAACTTCCATAGCAGTACAGTTTTGGTGGAAATGTGGTGTAGCTTTTCACTCTTGTTTCGATCAGCTATTAGACTTAAGACGGCCAAGACTTCGATTACACAGACTTCACAAGTGGACCAAGACCTAAATATGAAATCAAAGTTTCTACGTTTCACGTTTGATTTGATAATGCACGAATATAATTTCCAAGTGGACCAAGACAAAATGCACCCTCATACAGTGTTCTCCCAATCACAAGACTATACTCTACTAATACTAGTAGGAATAAAAACCATTGTCCCTCCTCTCTCTCTTTCTCTCTCTCTCTCTGTGTCAGACAAACCCACATAAAATTCAAATGAACCTTACTTTTATTTACTCCCTCCGTCCCCATTTATTTGTCCCTTTTGGGAGTTCGTGCCACTTTTCAATTGATTATATATCGTAATTTATATTGTTTTACATGATTTCGAAAACATTGTTTTATAGAACTAATTGAGATCTATCAAACAAAATCCATATTGTATATATAATTCATTACCGATTTAAAGTTATAGCTAGTTTTTTATCCGGTTATAATAGGATGAGAGACTAAAATTTGGGGACGGAGGGAGTATCATACTTAAAAACAGAAATGATACGAATTAAACTAATTCCCTGAGAAGGAAAGGATAAATTAAACTTATCTCTAGGCAAAAACAAAATAAAGTGTTTGGGCCGAAGTGTCTCCATAGATTTGGTTACACAATTCACTCATTGCGACCGCTCTTAAAAAAACAGACTTGTGGGTGCGTGTGAGATTAGTTCGTCTCGACCAGAGGAATCAGAAAAGTAAAAAATTATGATTTTAAACTCTCTATTTTTTAATAAAATCGAAAATAAGTCAAAAAATCTGTCCTTTTAAATTGTTTTTGTCTTTATTCAAAGAATATTGAGTTTGGATTATTATTTTTTATTTTTCCGATTCCTCTCGTCGAGACGAATCAATAATAGACAAAAATTTAACGCGAAAGTAATTGACGTGAAAAAAATTAAACGAAGATGAATAAAACAGCAAAATGACTTATAAGGCCAACATAGGCCCTAATTGAAACTCTCTAACACCAATTAGTTTTAGGAGGGCTGGTGGAAAAGCAGTCCGACAAAAAGTAACATATCCACAAACACTAATCCAAACTTATAGAAGGAATACTGAAAATGGCAAGGGCACTCCAATTCAGGGGAATGCGGATGCAAGTGATTATTTGGGGCCAGATCCAAAAAAAAAAAAAGTGATTATTTGGGGGGAATCCGGATCCTCTATGAAGATTTCTCTGTGAGGATCTTGTGATGGTTTTGTTGTGGGCTTGACAACACACCAAAAAGGAGATCCAATGGCTCACAGGCCCCTTATTTCTAACTCAAAACGACGTCGTTTCATTGGAAAAAAATGTGACGGAATGGCAAGCCCACAAACGGCAGTTTTTTCTTCTCTGTTAGTGCAACCTCAAATTTCAAGTGGTTTAATTTTTTTTCCTTTATTCAATTTTTTCCCAGATTTTTCTTCTCTTTTATCTCAAATTTCAATTGGCTTAAATTTTTTTTTTTTCCGTTATTCAATTTTTCCCCAGATTGTTAGATTCTCTCTTATCTCAATTTTTGGGGTAGCCTTGTAAAAAAATATTTGAATTAGATAACGGTAAATAATCAATCTAATTTTCAAATTTTTCATTCAAAATTTAGGATCCTGAATACTAAATGAATTTTGGAAGAAAAAAAATAAGCCAATTGAAATTTGAGGTAAAAGAGAAGAACAGATCTGGAAAAAAAAATTGAATAAAGGAAAAAAAAAATTAAGTCACTTGGAATTTGAGGTAACACTAACAGAGAAGAACGAACATTAACGGAAGAAGAAACTACCGTTTGTGGGCTTGCCATTCCGTCAAATTTTTTTCCTGTGAAATGGCGTCATTTTGATTTAGAAACAAGGAAGAGGGCTATGAGCCATTAGATCTCTTTTTTGGTGTGTTGTCAAGCTCACAACAAAACCCTCACAGAGAAATCCTCATAGAGGATCTGGATCCGGAGAATGATGGATTAGTGGCACGGAGGGAAAGAAATTATGATTTAGTGGTTATGCTTTCGGAAATGACCACTATATGACATTTCATATACATGGCATTTTATCACTACACTTTCCAAATTAAATATCCCTGAGTCTATTTTTTTCCCTCAAATCATGTTGTTTAACCAATTTCAGGTGGCAATGAACAATCAAGGTTATAGGGAGTTTAATGATTTTGAAGTAGACTTCTTTTGTGTGTACTTGCATTGATTATGAATCCTTGAGAGCCATAAAGCCAATGTGACTACTTGTTTTGTAATAGAAACTAAAACATTAGATTTGGAGGATTATGGTGTTTTGGAATCACTTAATGTAGTGAAGCTTGAAACCATTGTATTTAGGGAAAGGATTCGGTAGCTATGGTGATTTGTTTTGGAAAACGTATTTTGAAATGAGAAACGCTTGTTTGAGCTATAAATCGTTGTAAATCATTTTCTTTAGTATTGATGTTCGATATTTAAATAAAAGTCAAGGTGGGGTGTTACGTAAGTTGCCAAGCCAACAGTAATTGAGACATGAAAACAGCTACTCAAAAGGACATGCCCCAATGAGGTTACAATCAATACTCCCCAAACCAAAGTAGGATTGGTCAAAAACTATGCATCTAGCAAACAACTAAATCAAGAATAGCACCAGATCAGCGTCTGCATTTGTTTGAAGGAATGGTTTTCCCCTTCAATATTGATCCAATTCCCAGGATCCAGCCGACCATGATAATGTTTTAACCAGTAGCAGAAGATGCCCCCCATGTGAATTAAGAGATAAATGATACTTCTTCATAACCCAGCCCAGAAATGAATTCTAGATACAACCATACACCAGAAAAAAGAAATGCAGCAGAGAAATGCAGCAGCAATCAGTCAGCAACTCAGTCCTTTATCAGATTGAAGAATGATCTTCTCCTATGAAAAGAATCTGTTGGGTCCCTCCTTATTCTAATTTTTTGTGGAGGCCCAATAATTTGTGTTAGCCCAAATAATTTGTTTTGGCCCAAAAGATTAAAATTAATGGGCTTATTTGTGAGTAGAAGTTTCTACACTTGGAATCACATGTTTGGCACATGTTTGGTGGGTGGCCTCTTAATTTGCTTTGGAAGCTTAATTGTCTTCTGCCAATTGGGATACATCATCAGTCCTCCCGAGATTTCGAAAAAGAAAATAATTGAAGGCAGTTTGTTAAGTGCTCAGTGCGTGCATTTGGTGTTCTCGGCAGAAAAAGAAAAATATTAGTGCTCTGTGTGTGCCTCTGTTTGTCGGTGGAAAAAGGTGACAAAGCCAAGTCCATTTTTGATCCTCCTTTGGTCCATTTTTCAGCAGCTTGTTCGATCATTTGAGGGGCTGATTTTCGTTCTGCTTCGAGGTCATTCGGGGCAGATTTGCTCACTGTTCGGCTCTCCATTTGCAGCTATCTTTGGAGGGTTTTTGTTCGCTAAAATTTGGTGAGGTCTTTCCTCTTGTTGATTGTAATTTGTTGGCTACACCTTAGGGTGTTTGTGAGATCTTTGTATCTCTTGTATACCCATTTGTACGAACTTTGGTGATAGTGGAATCGGACTTCGGTCCCGTGGACATACCTCATATTTTTGGGGGAACCACGTAAAAATTGCTTGTGTCTCGCTTGCTTATTGTTTGCACTTTTTCGGTTCTCATTTGCTGCGCATTTTATTCCCTCCGTGATTTACTTGTGGGAATTTGGGTACTCTATTTTTCCCAACAGAATCAACATCCCAGCATTTATCAGCTGCATTAAGCCAATGTACTTGATGATAATTAAGCCGACATACTTGATCTTGAGAATGATACTACCAGAAAAGACAACCCAGAAATCTGGCTTAGTATTGTCAGAAAATAATTCCCCAAATGAGACTTATGAAATGTAGATAAAGATGAGATCAATACAAGCCTCCAACCCAGACACAAAATCAATGGTGAAGACAAACCAGACCCCAATAAGCATCACCCCAAACCCAGACACATATCAGACACAAAACCCCAAAACCAGACACAAAATAAACACAAAACCCAAATAGCCCAAACCACAACAAGTAACAACCCAAAATTAGACCCAAAAATAACACACCAATACTCCCAAACCAACCCTGCCCCTACCATGCAACACCCAAACATCCAAGACTGAACACAGACTAAATCATTGCTGAAGTTGGCCTTGACAACAAGTCATTTCGGCATACGAGAAACCTATAAAATTAATGCAGTAAGGAATTAAAGAACGCTCTGTGCTTGTTAGAAATACCACCGGTACTGGTAAGGTTGAATTTCAAGAACCAAAACTATGCTTAAAAGGTTGATTAGTTATTTAATAAGGTACAGATGATACATTACAAAATCAATGAAGATAGTAATCATAATATATAACAAAGATCCGACATGAAAAATATATGACATATCCAATTTATAAGTAACAGTTGAGTAATTGAATTCTCAGCTGCTAAGAATAGTGCATGGATTCTCAAGAAACAGGGTACTCCTCAGCATGCTTTGATTTGCTTGTCATCCCTCAATCCCTACACACAAACAAAAACGAAAACCACCAGGAAAAATTATGAGATATTCAAATGAGTTTTCCACTGGGTTCATTTTGGCCTACTTTGGCCTGGAGACATACTCCCTCCGTTCCATAATATTGGTCCCCTACGAAACTACGTGCAATTTTCAAACTAAAAAATAACGCATCTATAAAATAATTTTTGGATTTGTTCCGCACCGTTTAAAAGTTCACAATGAGTACTACGTGCAAGATCCATATTGATGAACAGATTATGTTCATAAGTACATTATTTTTTAGTTTGAAAATTGCACGTAATTTCGTAGGGGACCAATGGAATGGAACGGAGGGAGTATTTTGAAGAGAGTTAATAGGAGACACACCTTCGCCTTCATGTTCAATGATGTTCTCTATATGATGACTCTGGCTCAATGCTTGATTTCCATAAACATCTTTTATTTTGCGAATTTTACTTACTACAACTTGAATCTGCATCTGGTCTCTTGGTGATTCCATCGAGCATGCAACTCCTATTCTCAATACAGAAACAAGGGTGTCCTTGAACCAAGTTTTAGGATCGTGTTCCGAACGAATGCAAGGGTCTACAATCTCCATCACTTGGTTTGGCAAAGCACTCTCCATGCATTGTCAGTTGGTCTTTTACCTGTAAACATTTCCAATAGGAGGATCCCATAACTATACATATCTCCTTCGTGGAAGCCCTGTCGCCCAGGCCATACTTTGCAAAAATGATCTAATTATTAGTATGTAATGGTGTACAAATTGAGTATGTGACTGTTTCAAATAGTTGTAACCGCGAAAGAACCCCAATACATGCTTTTGCATTTCGTTCACTTGTTGAAGCCCTTGATTGAATCAAAAGCTAATGAATCCAACATCAATATTTTGTCCAGAGAACTTCGTAATTTTCATAGCGTTGACTCATAGTTTGAGATAGCTTCTGAATATTCATTTCTACCTGTGATTCAAGAAGTTGATGGAAGAATCCAGGGGGGAAAAAATAAAAATAAAAAGTGCTATGCTGATAATTCCTGCCCTTATCTTTCCATGCATTGGCCGCTTTTCAGTCAAAGCAATATGTTATACATTTGAGAACTTTCCAAGTCATCTTAAATTTCCACTAGGAATAAATTGTTCCTTTTTCATTTCACCAATTCAAAATTTCATGTCCTTTACAAACCTAGTCAATTAATAAATGATCGACCAATGACGCTGGGTAAATAGAAATCCGGTCTTTGTATTGGGCTCTGCCGTAGGAACATTAGTAAGTTGCATGTTAATCTATTTAGAGCACATGAACATAGCTTATTGAAGCACTTTGAGAGTATGAAACAACCATGTGTCAACTTTATAAATTCAAGGATTACATCATGAGGTCTAAGTTACAAAGGCACTTTTACCATAGACACTGACTAACATCAGAGTATGAATAATGAATCCAAAGAAAATGTCAACTTTTCCTTGAGCATTTTTTTTTTTTTTTTTGGGGAAGACCCTTGAGTAGTTCGGGAGTTCCTATTTCGTTTTTTGTAAAATTGTTGAGTTTATGAGAAATGGAGTTGCCTTGAACAAGTGTTTTCTCAAAGGCAAAAGTGATCGGTCTTGAGGTGCTTAAGAGGTTGACATACAAATCATAACTAAAAGAAGACAAGGAATCTGATCAAGCGCTTAGACTCACTTCAAAAGTATGTCTCTTTTACAGATCGTCTCAAAATGTACTTAGCTGTATTATAATTTATATGGCATTTTATAGTAAGTTGATAGCCAACCGTACACGTCAAAAATCGCAATTCAAAATTAGTATTCCACTCATTGCAGCATAAGAACACCTCACAATGGTTAAAAGAGATAATAAAGAATTCATACCTGGGGCAACATAGCCGATAGTTCCCCTCACTGCAGTTGAACTGCTTTGATCTTGTTCTGAGTGACTTGAAACACTTGAGATGATTTTTGCCAAACCAAAGTCTCCAACATGGGCGGTCATCTCGTCATCCAAAAGAACATTACTTGGCTTCAGATCACCATGAATAATTGTTGAGTCACAATGGCAGTGAAGATACTCCAACGCGGAAGCAACATCTGTGGCAATGTTCAGTCTCCGAAACATTGTTAGGCTTCTAGATTCTTGTACTTGCCCATCGTTTTCTACTCCATCATGGTACAGTCATTTCTCCAAGCTTCCATTCACCATAAACTCACATACCAAAGCCTTAAATTCATTACCGTTGTAATCAATACTGGAACAAGCACTCACAACTTTTAAGAGATTTCTGTGCCTTATGGATCTTAGTGCTTTGCATTCTGACAAGAAGCTCTTAGAAGCTCATTTGGTCTGGAGATTGAGTACTTTCACAGCCACCATTGTCTGGCTTTGGCTGAGAATTCCTCGGTAAACAGAACCATAGTTGCCAACACCAACTAGATTATCCTCTGAAAATCCATCAGTCGCTTTGAGAAGCTCTGCGTAAGACACCTTCAACAATTGGTGCTTGAATGATGTCATGTGAGAAGCCTTATCTCTTGAGGCACGCCGTCGACCAAAGAGTATGAAGAAGCAAGCCATTGAACTTATACAAAAGACAATGACGATGACGATGGAGAGTATCACTTTTACTTTGTTAGAGATCTTATATTTTTGGGGTTTTGAGGAAAGGGAAGAAGTAAGCTTTAAGTCTGGAATACCTCCACAAAGATGACTATTTCCAACCACTGAAATCGAACTTCTATTGCGAAACACCCCTTCCATTGGAACTTGCCCGTGTAGGTGGTTGAAAGACAGATTCAACTTTTCTAGCTGAAGCTTCCCGAGATAACTTGGGATAGACCCGGATAAATTATTTTGTGAAAAGTCTAACTCCCTTAAACCTCTTAGTTCTCTCAAAGTTGTAGGTATCTCACCATCGAACGAATTTCCTCCCAACGCAAGTCGTTCCAAACTCAAACAATTTTGTAGAGAGTTTGGTATAGGTCCTGATAGTTTATTATTTGACAAATCCAACTCCGCAACATTCTTCAAAGACCCGACTTCGGATGGAAGAGCACCAGTTAGTCCATTGTGGGCTAAATTGAGAAATATTGAAATAGAAGAGAGGCTCATAATTTCAGGATATATGGAACCACTGAGATTGTTGTACGCAATATTTACCTCTAACAAGTTATGAAGATTTCCAATACTCGAGGGTATGCTACCATATATATTATTTTGTTCCAAGTGAAGACGATTCAATAGAGTTAAGTTACCAAGTGAAGATGGTAAATCTGTGAGACTATTTCTATCAAAATAGAGTTCTTGCATCTTACAAAGTTTGCCAACGGTTTCAGGAATAGGGCCACTTAACTGATTATATCCCATATATATGGCAGTGAGATTTATGAGGTTCCCGATACCTGAAGGTATGCTTCCTTGCACTTGATTGTACCCCATCGATAACCATCTCATTTTTGTAGATAGATTAGCTATGGAGTCAGGCAAGGAACCTCTGAGAAGATTTCTTTCAAGCTGAATAAACTATAAAGAGGTGCAATTTGTTAGAGACGAAATAAAACTGAAGTCATCTTGTAACCGATTCACACCAAGGCTAATAAATTGAAGACGGGAAAGTTTTCCAAGACCTTTTGGCATGGGTCCTGTGAAAGAATTTCCATAAAAGGTTATCAATTCAAGCCTTGAAGCATTTGACAATGAAGCAGGAATCATTCCTGTAAATTGATTGGTAGACAGAGAAAAATACTGGAGATTAGTAAGGGCGAAGTTGCTTGAGCCTGTATCAGAGGAAATGCTTCCATGAAGTTTGTTATAGGCTACTGTCAAGACATAGATGGTGGAGATGTTGAAAAGTCCAGAAGGAATCTTTCCAGGGAGATTGTTATTGGTTAAGTGGACATATGTCAAGCCTTGAAGCCTACTAATTTCCACGGGAATCTCCCCAAGCAAATTACAATATGAGAGAGAGATTATAGAAAGCAATGAGAGATTCGCAAGCGAAGGAGGTATTGTTCCTGAAAAGTTGTTTTGACCCAACCCTAAAGCTTCAAGCTTTGCCAAAGAGCCTAGCTCACCCGGGATGTTCCCTGTGAGGTGGTTGTCAATTAAGTTGAGCTCTTTCAGATTTGAGTAGCTAGACCGGTTCTTGGGTATTCGGCCACCAAACGAATTGTTGTTAAGATATAGTATTTGAAGGCGAAACAAGCGACCAATCTCTTGTGGAATAGGACCATGGAAGCTATTATTTTAAAAAAACAATCCTTTTTAGGAAAGAAAGGTTACGAATATGAGGTGAGAGTGATCCCACCAGGCCTTGGGACCTTAGGTCCAGCTTTATCACTCTGTCTTATTCTCTTGAATTAAGCATGGAGCCTATGAACTAAGAGTTAGTCATGAATTCTTTGTGGGGTTTTATTCTCTTGAATTGAAGTGGGTTCTTTACAATGAGATAGGGTGACATGGTTTTGTGTCACAGAGATATTTCTCTACAAATCACTTAAAAGATAATGTAAATAGTTATGACTGTGGTGGTAGTCCGGACACAGTGTATCACGTCATAAACTATGGTGATATAGCTATGAAAATGTTAATTACTCAAGAAGTAATTGCTATAACCTTCTTGCAAGGATAAAATGTGGAAAACATTGAATAGGGATGTGGCTTAGCCCAATTAATTTGATCACTCCTGGTGGAAACTCGACTCAACCGGTTGATGCTCTCAATCTCTTGGGTTCAATGAGAAACTACACCATATGTCGTGATTGTAAGCACTTTAAATGTTATTTTATGCATCCCAAGGTAAAGTGTTTGGTACCTGTAATGTGAAAACAAAAGGAGGTGAGCTACTTAACTCTTAATAGATTTTTGGTGCTTTCGTTACAGGACACTGGTAAGAATCTACCTATGTGAGTGTGGAGGTGGTCCCGCTTCCTATAGGTCACGGGACACTCATTAGGAAGGGTCGTGCCTCTTGGAGGCACCCCCATTTATCATATCCCTTCCTAATAGTCATATCCATTCTAATAAACACATCCCAATATAAATGGGTGCGATAACTATTCAGTAAAGTCACAACTTATGTGAAAAGGTGTTGCACCCTTTCACATAAACCTCTCTCTGCACCTTTGCATAAAACCCTCAAACCAAATTTTTATTATTATTTTGAAAATCTCCAACAGGACCTTAAGGTCCAGCTTTATCACTCTGTCTTGATGCCGACGACTGCACATAACGCCTTTCTAGTCACAGTAGTGCAGTGAATCATTCCAGGAACTCAAAGGCACCAAATGGGTCTTTATCAATAGAAACCTTGAAGGAAATCAAAGCCAATCTATCTGTTTCATTTGCCAAACAATAGGCAGGGGTGTTGTTGAAGCAGCACCACACAAGGGCAGTGTAGAGTAAAAGAGTAAGACACTTTGCCATGATCTCTTTGAAGAATGTTGTAGTGTATTTTTGAGGGTTTGTGTTATGAAGATGGCTGGACCTTTTCTCGTTCAACTATTTTTCTGTCAAGCATGAAATCACATAGAAGTTAATGGAGACACATAAGGGCATGAAGGCCTCCAAAATGGACCAGGAAAGTTCAACAAAATTATTACAGCCAATCAGCAGTATTAGGCAACTTCCATAGCAGTACTGTTTTGGTGAAAATGTGGTGTAGCTTTTCACTCTTGTTTCGATCAGCTATTATTGGCTTATTAGGGCCAAGATTGCTAACACAGACTTCTCAAGTGGACCAAGACCTTTCCACTGATTAAATATCAAAGTTTCTATCTATGTTTAAAAGGAGTAGTAGGAGTATACCCCACAAACTAACATAATTTCCAAGTGGACCAATATAAATGCAACCACGTCTCCTCTCTTTTTCGTGTGAGTCGAGTGCTGTACTCCTCCAAATATCAATGAATATTTGTTTTTTCGTCAAGTGTGTGGAACGGGTAATTCGGCCAAACCACGAATCTTTCTTGTGCTTGAGACTCCCCAATCCCCAAACATTCAGTTGCTTTGGTTGCTTTAATTCAATGCTAGTACTTCCTAAGTTTTCAACGTTCCAAAAGAGATTAACAATACATTTTGATTACAAAATCTATAATTTTGAGGTATAAAAATAGCTCAAGTTTCATGAATGTTCAATTCTTGATGTCTAGTAAGCACGGGGAAGGAAACAATGGAACATTCCCATATCGAATTCATTAATTTTCATAGGGAAATTTGTTCGGACGTGTTTTTGTTTCTTGCTTTGCTTTACATTTTTGTGTTTCTTGCTAAGCACACAGATGGATTTTCTTTGTTAAAAAAAAAAAAAAAAAAAAAAATAGGTAAGAGTCCATCGAATATATTTTAGAAAAGCAAGGGATAAGTGGTTATGGAGAGTTGAACCTTGATTTGAACGAATATAGAAGTCTAAGTACCTTACCAATTGGACCAACTTGCACCGAAAGATTGACACCGAAAGATTCCGGTTGAAGAAAGCATGATGCTGGGAGACGCACCCGGTACTCGTACAATAGTGATGCAACATAACCGATGCCACAATCAAAGAGCTTCTAACTGAACCTAAAAAAAATTACGAAAACAATAACAGTGCTTCAATTCTGGAATGTTATCAAAGACCTAATCCCACTCTTTCAAAGAACACTTCACCTACTAAACAGCAATTGAGTTTGGGCACAATCTTACTCTACGCGACGCGTCTAGAAGTTCGAAGCTTCAAATTACCAACATTTTTACATCCAAAGAACCTAACTAAACCAACCATCCACAAAACAAGACAAATTCAGCATCTACAGAAATGGCAAAGATAAGGATAAGAGAATATAGCAAGGGGACTATCCAGACATGAATGACATTGGTCGCCTGAAGTCCACGGGCTTAAGCGTGGATTCTGAGAAATGCTTCCCACTGGGCAACCACAGCCCTCCTTTATGGGGCATCAACACCTGTGATTGTTGGGTACTCTTTGCCGCTTCGCCAACTTTTTGCTCAGCTGGGTCTTCCTTCTTTTTCTTCACGAATTCAAAGAACTCTGCAACCTGGCGCGCATACCTTCCGACAATGAAAATTGAAAAGGGTCAATTTAAACTGCAGGTCTAAATATTGGGACAAAGGAAACACATAGACAAGAATGCACAATCAACACCCATTTTCAATAACCAGACAAGAATACATCAGAAAAAAATATCCAACTGGAAAACTAATGAAAAAGGAAATTTAACCTGGTGATCGTACTTTATGACCAAAACTTTTATATCAAGGACACTAAAATGAACCATCGGTAAACCAATAATTGGTGGTTGAAGATATTTCTCCAATCTGACAGCAAAGTATTAACAAACTCAGCAGCTCACGTGTGAATTGTTTTCGCCATTCAGTTAAATCAGGAATCAGGAATCCGAATCTCATTAGATTTAAGGGAACATAAAACACCTCTCTCATGCCCTGGTATCATCGTTAACTGGGTAGAAAACACTACTCTTTAATGGGTCTTACTCATAACAACACTTACTGTTACTTCTCAACTTTATTTCTCCACGATGGCATGAACTTAAACACCAGCGGAACTTTTTCAGACCAGGCAGTATCTTCTTACTGCTCTCCTGAACAGCAATAGACTTCACTACGGCTCCATACCGCTATCCTTGCTCTGACCTTATTAAATGATTGATGGAAGGTCCATATTTGAAGCATCATTTGCCATTTAAACCAGTACGAAATTAAGAAGAGTGGAAGCCCAAATAACAAGGCAAATACATATCCCTACTCATAGAAGCCAACAAGGAAACCTTCAGAACCATATGTCTAGTTCTATAAATAGGGTGAACTGCAATTATTGAAGTATAATACAGGTGATCCCCAGGCAAATAAGCTATAATAGTATGCCACAGTAGCAAACCTCCAATATGTATAGACACAGAATTGGGAGTGATTTCCACAACAATGGAAGGCTGAATTAGATTTCATCCAGGAAAAGTGAGCCACAATACCTTTTATTACAAGGGTTATGCTATACAACGCCCACTAGGTATTCGCAATTCGGCCCCCAATGCAAATTTCTCCTTTCTTTGTACAAAAGTTCTTTGCACGCACCAACTGTCCCTTTCCTGCCACTTTTCAATAGTCATGTGTCGTCTCTTGCTTCTTGAATGACGGCTTTAAGCTTTACAGTGCTCCACTATTTACGAACTCATACAACATTTGACTGGATCCTAATTGTATATATACACACACACATACAACAGCGATCCATTGAGGGATCCCTCACCTTCTATTGGTGCAGACCTCATAGATCCCGATCGAATTTCGATGATCCGAACCGTTCAATGTGTTTAAAACGTGTTTTTAAGGGTCCACGCAAGAGATCACCAAAAAAATGACCGGGAATGGCTTGATCCGTACAGGTTTTCATAGTAGTTTTTTCATAAACAGCTGCTCAGATCAAGCCCTTTCTGGTCTTTTTTTTTTTTTGTGATTCCTCCCGTTGATCCTTAAAAAAACACGTTTTAAACACATTTAATGGTTCGGATCATCGAAATTCGATGCGCCAATGCAAGGTGAGGGATCCCACTATGGATTGCTACTATATACATATATACATACACGGAGGATCAAGTAAGGGATCCCTAACTTTGCTACGGTGCGGACCTGCTCAACTCAAGTCCTTCCCGAATTTTTTTTTTTCCAGTAATTCCTCGCTAGGACCCTTAAAAACATGTTTTAAACACATTGAACGGTTCGGATCATCAAAATTCAATCAGGAGCTATTACGTCCACACCTAAGCAAAGTAAGGGATCCCTTACTGGATACGGACTATATATATATGGTTGTGTTTTTTGAGATAAAGTTGACAATGAATTTCATCCCTCAATCCCAAAACCCACACCATGACGCCCAGTGGCGGCCCATAAATTTTAGTCAGGGTATTCATCTGACGATGGCTCTAAAAATTAAAGTAAGGTTCCTTCGGATTTGTGTTCAATCAATGTCAAACTAGTAAATTATGGGTAGCAAAGAAAGCAACGTTGAATATGGGTGTTCAAATTTTTTAGTTTGGTGGCTGGGGGTGTTCATTTGTAGAGTACATTAAGTTAAAATTACCTTATGCCCAACTATGATGCATTCATAAATGTATGTGAAACTCCAAGCCTAGGGTGTTCAATTGACAGCCCATGGTATACCATGAAGCCGCCAGTGATGATGCCCCAGCTGTCAAATTGTTTACTAAAACACTAAATTCAGAGATCAAAATTCCTTTCCTCGTGCAATTCTATGAACTAAAAGACAACACTCCATGTAAGATACAGCAAAGATAGTAAAGAACAATTGATTTTGAATTTTTTATTTTTAGCGAACTTTTTGAGGCTTTTGATCATAATTTTTTATCTAAAGAGAATGAAAAACCATTGTTTTTGAATTTTTTTTGTGAACTTTCTTGGGCTTTTGATCATAATTTTTTAATTTTTAAATTATATTTTCCAAGACAAATACAAAATTGAACTCTGATGTTATAAAGATTAACAAAAACATACTAAGAAACAGTGATAAAAAGACACTGAAAGTTTAGTCAAAAGAGAATGGGGAATTAAGATCAAAATAAAAAAAATCAAAATATAAAAATAAATGGGGCGACTTTGGTGAGGGGAAAGGCATAAAAAAAAATACACTTCATTTTATAACTTTTTATGACACCAAATACTACCTGTTAAACAAGTGAACAGTTCTTAATTTTTTTGGAAAGTAATGGGCGACAAGATCCACTTCAGATTGGGAAAAAAATGGCATTGGGTTAATTTTGTCAATTAACTTCACAATTTATATCATTTCAAGGCAGGGGAGAGAGACTGTCATGGCATTGGAATCATCAGTAAAGGACTCTCCTATACAACGCGTGAAGGCCACTGCAGGATGCCTACTGGGTTGTTCCTAGGAATTGCCTTATTACAATAACTAGTTTAGGTACATATCCTACTCGTGTTCACAAATACAAACAGAAACCAAAATATTTACCAAGATGACAGCATGCATCCTGCACATTAGCATAACCAAAATACATCTGCTCTTATCAGTGATAAAAAACAATCCTGATCCTTGAGTAAGAGAACATAAAATAAACTCCTAGTAAAATGTTTAACACTCTGTCACGTGCCATACTGACATATACATATCACCACAGAATTACTACGTGGTAAAGTCAACTAGTGATAATCTTCCAGACCATAGTTAATAATCTCACACCATATTGGCATGACCCAAACCGTACCATTACAGGATAAGGACTACTACAATTTTCGTTGTATTAGTCAAGATATTATTTCTAACCACATCAAGCACCCTTGGGCTACTTCTTTTGCTCTTCCACTAAAAAGAGGATACTTCTTGGGCTATTTCCTTTGCCAGTAGCCTGGAAAGCATATGAGATGTTTTTTTCCACTGAGAACATATTTCCCAAGGTTTGTGGGACTAGGAAAAGTTGGAGAGGGATCTCTGGGTAATCAAACCCATAACAAATAACAAATAATGAGGTACCCCTATTAATTCCCCCCTCTATTTCATGTATCATAACTTTGCTAACTAAATGGTGTTTGCCTCTTGCAGGGTCCATCAAACTCAACACAGATGGATGCCTCAATGGAAGTTCCAGGGCAACTGGATTTGGAGGTTATTTAGAGTTAATGGTGGAGCATCGATTTTGGGATACCATGGGATGATACAGTAATCATCAAGCCTAGAAGCCCGACTTATGGGCAATCTAGAGAGGGTTAGCCGTAATTTAGGAAAACGGAATACAGAATGTTGAGATAAAATCTGATTCCCTTCAAGGGGTCTAAATGGTGAACGAAGGAAGCCCCACAAATAACCCTCTCAAAGGTCTAGTTGAAGACTTCCTTCTATGCATATTACCACACCAGTGAGCAAACAGAACCCTCCCAATCCAGGATTCATAACTCCATCCCCAAGAATACGTTCAAGTCCCTGACAGAGACTGAATATCTCACCATGGATGTGCAGATAGAATAAAGCTCTTAAGTTGAGTCCTCTCAAGGGATGATGTAATATGACGCTAGAAGGCAAACAGATGTCATGAACTACACAGCATCTCACAAAGCTTAGCCCAAATAATGCTATTCCAACAAAGCAAATATAAAAATCAGAAATAGGACCAAACAGTGTAGCAAAGGAAGATATAAATTTTGTAAATATAATTTGCTAGGCATTGAAGGCAGAATTATCTTACTCTCGCTTTGCTTCAATATCTCTGCCAAAATCAATGTTTGGTTCGCAGTCTAGAACCAAGGCAGGAACCTATTCATAACAAACACAGGATGAGAAAACTTCACAAATCATCAAATAAGTCAAGTAAAATAAACGATTATTACCTTTTGAATGCTTGAATGCATATGATCACCCTCCAAATAAAACACACGGTCCCTTATATCAGGATGCAGAGAGCAGTCCATATGGTGGGGTAGCTTACTGACAGACAACACCCCATGATTTCCACTTTCAAAAGGGAAAAGCCAGCTCTCATGCTTTTCATGCAAGCCACGAAGATAGTCTAAGGAGACGCCACCTTCCTCTGCTCTCTTACGTAACATCATCCGCTTGTGG
Source organism: Vaccinium vitis-idaea (assembly GCA_963854785.1). NCBI lineage: Eukaryota > Viridiplantae > Streptophyta > Magnoliopsida > Ericales > Ericaceae > Vaccinium > Vaccinium vitis-idaea. The sequence continues at coordinate 19,018,427 of OY978217.1, read as the reverse complement.
CAAGTATCAGGGCTTGCTCTAAGGTAGATAAAACCATCTGGAACAAGCCCAGGACACCAAGAAAGTGCTGGATCAAACCATGAGTCATATATGCCTATCTCCATCTCACTCATCCAGTTCGCTTCATGAACAGCCCGCACAAAGACCTTTAATCACGTAAGATAAAAAGCATCAGCCTTAAACAGGGAAAAACAAGGAAAAACTGAAAGAAAGAACTGCCATATGTTAGTAAACTAGTTTCAGTCAGACAATTCAGAACTGAAAGAACTGCCATATGTTAGTAAACTAGTTTCAGTCAGACAATTCAGAACTGAAAGAACTGCCATATGTTAGTAAACTAGTTTCAGTCAGGCAATTCAGATCGTAGTTCTGAATAATTTTCCGTTTCACCATATTTTATGAACTTCATTCAAAATGCATTCAAAATGAAATGAGGACAATATGGAGGTACTGACATGCTTAATATTAAGCACACCAAAAACAAACCAAATAATATACAAGAAAAACAAGAAAGACCCGATGCCTACCATCCTATCACTGAAAACACTTCTCTCCATCAATCTGAGGGGCTTAATGCCACCAGACGACTCCCTCTCCTGCATAACCCTCGTAACAAACACATAGTTTTGAAACGTATACGCATATCGGTGCGGCTCAGCATAAAAAGCATCCAACACGTTATAATGATTTTCTCCAACATCCTGCCACTTGTGAATAGGTTCCGGAACAATTTCCACAATGTCTCGTAGCTCAAGGGTTTCATTGGCAATTCTCTGCAGGAAAGTAGTCTTCCCAACACTGATATTTCCTTCAACACAGAAAGTGAGCCTTTTCTTAGGAGTTTTCAGCACATCCGAATTGGAACTGTCCTCCTTTAACTCTTCATCCACACTCTTTTTGATAAAAGTGGTAATACTCTCAGCATGGTTTCTGTGAATAATTCCGACTGAGCTTTGTAAAAACACGACCATCTCCTGACTAGACTTCCCAGAAAACTGCAAGACAGCAAAGAAAATCCCATTCAGTCTGTAATGCAAAAGGTCCATAGACTCCATACTCAAACTATGAGATAAAATATTTAAACGCCCTCAAATCCCATGAAAAATGAGCTTGACAATTAGTTTGTAAGGTAAATCACCTCAATAAACCCATTGTTCTGAATCCAAGAGTTGCTAGCATTAACAGGCAGAGAAAAAGTTTGCAGCATGCGTATTCAGAGTTGGTTATAAAGGGAATGGACAAGGTCAGAAAAGTTAAATAAAAAAGAACGGACATGTAACTAAAAGCTTGGTCTTAGCAAATTACAACCTGTGTTACGTGGACTCTCGTAATGGTATAAAGTACCCGTGTCAGACACTCGACACTCGGATAAGGGTGTGGGATATGTGTCCGATAAGTTTAGTAAGTCACTTCTATAGAAAACCTAATTGTAATTCGAGTTTATCATGAAAGTATGGATAAACCTCTATTATTATCCATGAAATACGCTATAGAACTTTAAAGCACCATTATACGTAAGAAAATACACAAAAATATTTAAACAAATTTGAATATTTTGCCGTGTCCCCGTGTCCTTGAAATGAGAAGTAGTTGAATCCGACACCTAGATACATACCCGCACCCGACACCTGTACCCAAGTCCAAGTAACATAGATTACAACCCACTAAGGACTATTTAAACCCAATAAAGAGTTGACAAGCAGAGTCAGTAATGTAACCTGAGTACCCACATAAAGTAGCATTTCAACCCCAAAAATGACCTACCATAGAGCATCCTAGAGGCCAACATACAAAATTCAGAATATCATCTAATCTCAGCCAGTCCCATTCTCGTTAGAGGTAATGAACATAAAAATAGCAAAAAACAATTTATAGGACCCGAATCACTGAACGAACTACTGAAAAAATATAAAACTCCATAGGACCAAGACTTGTGTGCAACTCTGCATCATGTTTTGCAAGATTGGTTTGCCAATTGAAACATAATCCCTCCAGTCCACTAAACGCCGTAAACGATCTCCCATGAGATTTTAATCCAAATCCACGTCTAATCCGGCCAAATAAACAGCGTTAATCTTAAAAGCAATACCGCATTCCCCAACATGTGAGTAGCACGGAGTTTGTAGTATTGCCAACCCAAGCTGCCCAATGACTACAAATTAGGGTGTATCCCAAAATGTGCCAACAATTGGATTGCACTCCAAAAATTGTAGCATTCAAACACCATGACAGCACATCCACACTCCAACGCTTTATCCAGCAGCCAACGAAACCAGCCTAGAACTAAAACTAGTTCGCATGCAGATATAGAAGGTAAGCACCATAAATCTATTGAGAATTCGGCCAAACTATCTCACACACAACACTCAAAGATATCAAGAACATAAAACAAGCACGCAAGACACTAAGATATTTACCTGTTCCGCAACTATGTAGTTGATATCACATCCATGACTCGTACCAATTCTACTATGTAATTCCAAAGAAGAGAGCACAAGTTACATCAGCTACGTGTAACAAGTATCTATAACCTAGGTTTACATCACCAATTACCTTAATACAACAACTGTCTGGTCGAACCCATCTGTCAGCGAAATGCAACACAAACCGATTCAGGCTTCACAAGCCCAACAAAATCAACCAAAATGTCCCCAGAATGTATGCTATATTTATGGAGTGAGATTGAGGAGAGAGGCAAAATACCTTATCTTTGTAGATTTGTTTGAGGTCAGCTACACCAGCAATACCCTTTCCCACTAGCTTCCTCAAATTCCTGGGTCCCACGCCCGGTATCGTCAACAAATCAGGATTTCCATCCACCCCCTCTCCCACAGCCGAACCCGAACCCTTCTGCCTCCTATGCAGTCTTTGAGGCTTCTCTTCACTTCTATCCAAATCATCCGTACCATCAGCAGCAGCAGAAGAAGAAGAAGAAGCTGGCAATCCCTTGTTGGAAGCCGTGTGAAACCAGGCAGAGCGAGACCCAGCTCGGGTCTCCTTTTGCACAACCCAAACCCTAGAAGACTCTGGACTGTCGATTTTGCAACGGCATATGCGGCAGCAGTTGTTGGTGGGAAAAATTCGAGAACTGATAGAAGTTTTGGATGATGGGTGGACGTGAAAAGCAGTGGCGTAGGAGGGCATTGAGGGTTGCGGCGGCGGAAGGTGAGTGAGGGAGGCCCTGGTCTTTTTCTTGAACCCTAGAGAGAGACAACTGGTTGTGGTGGTGAAGGGGAGAGAGAAAGAGGAGAGAATGGTGGGGGCATTACTATTACCCACAGCAGCAGAGCAAAGAATGGAGCCAGAAGGAGTTCGACGCAACAGCTTCTGCATCCCTTCTTCCGAGCATTTCACAGAGAGAGAGAGAGAGGGGAAGTAGTAGGGGGCGGGAAGCACAAGAAAGTGCTTTGCACAGTTGGAAATCCTAGTCCAAGGAAGAAGGGTTTTTCAAGTTGGAAAGGAGGGTTTTCGGGCTAAAGACAGAGGGAGAGAATTAAAATAGATTCCAGCGAGGATTTAGGGATTCCTTCTTTTTGGTTCGTTTGTCAGGCTTCGCATCCCCTCCTTACAAGTTTTGAACGGGGGGTCCTGAAGGCTGAACTCAAAACCGTTCAACTCGTCCGGAATTTTGAGTAAATCATTCATAAAAAAAATTAAATTATTAAATATAATAGTTATATGGACGGATACCATTTATTTTATGAAAATTGAATGATCAATATTATTTAGAGAATAAATTGTAAGACAAATTTATTTCAATTGTATGTCTATCAATCTCCGATGATTATAAGTTTTTGTCCTCATAATGTACTCAACATTCGTTAAAATACAAACTATTCCGATCCCAAATGAAGATTTTAATTCTAATTGGATTAATTCTAGTCGGGGACCCAAGTCCAATGAATGGAATGAAACATTTTAATCAGGATTAATAAATTGGCATAATTAATGGTTGGGTCTGTCATAAAATTTTAGCCCACTTTTATTTTTTCGATTCTCTTTTCAATTGTCTATATCTTTCAATTTATAATATTTTTTAAGATTTCAAAAATATTATTTAATAAAACTATTGAGATTTATCAAATAAGATCGATATTGCATATATAAAGTCTTATATATTATGAAATATAAACATTTTTTTCATCAAGTTAGAATAGTAAAATGGACTGCAATTTTGAAACTGAGGGTGCATGAGTTTATTGGGCTCGCAATAAGTACAAAACAAGATTATAAATAAATACGAGTAAAAAAAAAAACATGCACTACGACGCACATTTACACTTTTTAATACATTCAAACATATTTTTATATGTTAATCAAAAAAAAAAAAATTATATATTTACCAAAAAAAAACATTTTTTTATACACTTTTCACACCTTTTAACACACCTTTTTAACTTTAACATAACCTCACTTGACTTTTTTTAACATTTTCCTTAATGATTAAGATTTAGATTTGCTAAAACTTTTTATCAAAAAGAGTCGATTCTTACGGAAATGAGTGTCAGAGCAAATCTAAACTATTAATTGCAACAAATAAATAGTTCATATTTAGGCCGTCTCCTCCAGTCTGAAAATATAATTCCTAAGTATGGCAGACGAACGCTACCAACCAAGAATAATTATTCAATAAACATTCGTGTTAGTGTGTCTATATATTATAGATTATACTTTGTTTTCGAGCTCTGTAATTCACTACGGTGAACATCTAATAAATCTTTTCCTAAAGCACCAACTGTACTGGCTTTGGGGCAAAGCCCATAAAGCCGGGCTTTTGGCCTCCAAAAAAAAGCACAAAACTAGGGGGCCCCATGTATATTATGCCTTTATGTATATATGTACTAGTTTGAGGCGACGTGCTTCGCACGTAGCCGCGTGCTCATTGGTGTTCATGTTCCAGTTAGTTTTGTGTTTGTAAGGAGGAGAGGCATAATGGTTAGTTGGGAACATGGTCTATCTTTGGTATTTGGCTTGATAATGTTGATATGTTTTGTTGGATGATATAATTGTAGTTGTATCAAGATACTGAAAGTAGGAGTGAAGACAAAGGAAGAAAGGAAAAGGAATAGATAAATTCTATAGATAAAGAAAATGCTTGTAGAATCCATATACTTGAACCATAAATTAAGGAGAATTATGGTCATAATTTTGTGTGTTCATCGATTTTTCAGAAAAGATAGAGGCACTAACACTTATATCTACAATTTGCACAAAATCTCTCACATGAAATATGTAGAACCCACATATGAGTAGTAGATCTCATATATCCCATGTGAGAGAGTTCGTACAATTGTTAGTATAAGTGTCGGTACCTATAACAAACCTGTTGATTTTTATATTTTGATTATTGTATGCGTTATCCATCCATTGTCATGATTGCAATCTTATTCATGGTCTTAATTGCAATATCCATCCAGAAGTCAAGTCATGGCCTAAACTTATCAAGTTTCTTTCTAGGCTCCAACATCTTATTTCTTACTATGAATGCATACTTCAAATCTCCAATCTTGCAGTAAGCATTAATCAGTGTATTCCACGTGATGTAATCTAGTTCAATCTTCTTTTCATTCATCTCATTCAAAAGTTCATACATATCTTATATTTTGCCTTGTTCACACAACTTGCACGAACACATGAGATGTCGTGATCAAGCAATGCAAGAACATGAGATGATCACTTTGGTTTTCTCTTCTTCTAGTCTCTTGTACAAACGTACGATATTTACATATCAAATGCACCAATTAAGGAAACATTGGTAATTTATAAAAATTGCAATTATATTATATTGTCGTGACCTCATCATTCAATTCCTACACTCGTTATAATACCAAATCGGAAACATTTTTTAATTAAATAAAGGAAACACATTAAAATTCCAAAGGTCATAGGGAACACAAGAAAGTGAAATTTGACATCAAATTTGTTTCTTTTTCTCAGAGCTGATGTGGGGTTCGTAAGGAACTCAAAAAACCAGTGGCTAAAATAAGAAAATCTGGGAATCTCTAAAGAAATTCTCTTCTACCCAAGCATCTTACTGGTAACGACAAGAACTTCCACGCACATTTACTACCTCGTGTCCTAAAATATGAAGAATAGATCCATGGACACATTTGAAAGCTGACCTTGACTTAACCCTTGGTAAATGGAAGTGGCACATTCACTGTCAATTACCAGACATCTGGAACTTAGTTATAGGACCAAGGATAAAAATAAAAGCTGCAAATTTGGAAATACAAACAACTTTAGAAGGCATGTACCTAGGTGTGGTGTTTTCGATAATGAGATACTTTTGTTGATTATCTTAGCAGTATCGCTTTTGTGAAGCAACCAAGGACTCTTCGCTAAGAAAATTGGATTCCTTTGTTACATTCTCTTGCTCAACAGATACATTTCCACCATCCGCACCAACCTCGTATAAAATGCCAAAGCTATCCTCTGTGCGGAAATAGCTAACACATACTTAACTTCACCGTTTGGCAGTAACAAACAAGCAAGCAAATCAAAATATTAGGACACCAAATTGTCCAAAAATTTAATTACCTTTAGTATATGACTGAACGATTGGAAAGTTAACTTCTTCTCTCTTTTTTTTACCTATTAATCATAATTTTATAATTTTAAAAAATTTCAATCTTTTCTATTGATATCAGCAACAAAGCACTACATTCATAGTTAATGCGACTTCTTAGGAAAACCCATCATGTATACCTTGATTTGGGTGTCATAAAATTCTTGAGCAACAGCAAATTCGATCTAACCCTGTTCATGCATAGCAACGATACTCAAATAGCACAATTTATACAATTTTTTCCCCGGAAGAACAATTTACCCATATCATGTGTGCTCGCTCATACATACACATACCATATTCATAAGATTCATGAAGTGCACAGATAAATCAAAAAAAAACAAACCCAAATTACGAAGGCCAAAAAAAAAAAAAAAAAAACAAACTGAGTTTCTAGGAGATTTGCCTCTTTATTGAGAAAGGAACTATCTCAATGCCAATGGAATTGGAACTCCAATCCAAGTGCTGTTTTTTACCCATCAGTAAAGGTCTCAAAAAAAAAAAAAAAAAGAGAGAGAGATGGAAGAAAACTGATACTGACTGGTTTTGATTAAAAACAAAGACATGATTTGAATTGGGTAGTGGGTACACAAGAGCTGATTATGAAATGGGTAGTGGGTATTCAAGAAAGGAACACTCTCAACGCCAATGGAATTGGAACTCCAATCCTAGTGCTGTTTGTTACCCCTCAATAAAGGTCCCAAAAATAAATGAAAGAGAGATACATGGAAGAAAACTGATACTGACGGGTTGATATAAAAACAAAGACATTATATGAATTGGGTAGTGGGTACGCAAGAACTACCGATTAGTACGAGAAAAACACAAATCTCCAAAATCTCAACACATAAGGAAAACACTTCGGGAAAAAAAAGGAAGGGATAAACCCCCTGAAATGATACATAGTCTATAAATGAAAAATTACCTATAAGAAACCGCAAATACAAAACACGACAAATTGATTTATGCATTCCTTTAACACCTCATCGAGATTGAAACATTAACAACCCAAAACCGAAACCGTACAAAGCAAAGCAAAGCAAATCAGGCACGATTTAAGAAATAGAGCTCCAAACGAAGACGGATTTCAAAATTTAAAAAGGAAATATTACATAACAAAGCAAAAGAAATGAAGCTAGTGATTCTTTGTCCTTCGCAAAAAGATTTTATCTACGGCAGCTGGAACAGTGCATGAATCGGAAAATGTATTCCTGGAACCGTCAATACAGAAAACTATCAAATCAAAAGGCAGACGTAGGAAGCAGTTGTGCCCTTCCGCTGAAGAGGAAAATTAGTCCTTTCAGTTCCTTCCCTAACCATGCGCGAAACTAAAAGGCAAAACTGAATTGAGCAACCAAATACCAAAACTAACCACCAAGAAGTAAGGGCTTTTTCATCCAAAATGGCCTAAAATGTGGCAAGCCGCCAACTCTCTTATATGTATAGGGTATCAAAATAGGTCTAGTACCATAACAACAAGAATTCTTCAATCTTAAGACAGAAACAAGTACAACTTCTACTAATCTTCCTCAAAAATAAACTCCAAAATGAGGAAAATATAAAAGATAGGAAAAGGAAAGGGTAAATGAATGGACTGACCTAATCTTCAACTGCGGAAGAGCAAGCTTGTTCCAAACTTCGTTTTTCCAAGCTCTCAAATTCAACGCATTGTCAATAAAATTAAACTTGGAGTTGCCAGAGGTTTGTCCGTTTATTACCTTTAACATTCAAGAATTAGTCCAAATATGTGTAACCTAACCCGAACACCTGATAATAAAAAAATTATGTTTCTATGTATGATTGTTCAATGGGGTGTTAGGAAACCCAAAGGTCCATCATTCGGAAGCCCAAATGCTATAACAAGTGAGTGAAGAACCAAATAGTCAAAACCTTTCGCTTCCTTCAAGGAACACAAAAAGCCTTACGGGCTCACAAGCCCAAGCTCAATATCAAACTTGGGATCATAGACTAATAAATCCACTTAAAGATAAAATCAAAATAATGCCTGAACCAAAATTTTGCAGAATGCATGTTAAAAGAATTTGGTAATATTTTTTGAAAAAGTTAAAATTGGTAGAGTGTAGTCACTCTAAATTTTGCTTCTTGGGGAAAAAATAACCCAAGAATAATAAAAAAAAATTTGGAAAAAGAGAAAGAGGTACCGGTAAATAAGTAAGGTCTTCGACTCTTCGTTTCAAGCCCAAGTCCCTTGCCGGACGGTGTGGACATAAAAGTGGCTGAGGGACTCATTTTTTTCCAAAAAAAGAAGATTATCAATCGTACATAAGACTCACAAATTAAGTTGAAAAATTAATTACCATTTTGTTAACCAAAGTGATATGTCTGAAATAGGAAACAATTATTTGACTTCATTCCTTCCCTTCCTTTCCTTTCGTTATTATTGTGAAGTGAAACTAGGTTGAGATTAAATTGGTAGAGTGATAAAGTACCTTATGTTCCATCACACAAAAAAAAAAAAAAAATCCAAATCTTTTGCATTCAAAGTTCAAACTGAAAAGTCCAGGGCATTAAGGGAGTTTCTTAAAATCTAAAAATGCTAAAATGTTAAACATGAATTTCGAAGCAGATCATTCTCTTCACATTCATCAATTAACATTTTTAGCCTGTTTAGCACATTTGGGAAACTTGGCCATCGGTGGGTGTGTAACCATTAAACCTATAATCTTCTTCTAATATTTCACGGTAATGTATTCAGAATTGCAGAATATATAGCCCAGTAGGAGAGTGAGGAATTAAATATATAAGTGATGATTCAGTGTCTCTTCATATGAGAGTTTTAAGTTTTAAGATTAAAAATAACACCTGAATACTACCAGATTTTAGACCAAGCCATGTGGGTTAAAAGTTTTTGGTAGTTTTTGCTATCAAGTGTCAACTAGGGGTGACCAACCACTAAGATGGTAGGCTAGTTGGCCAAAGTGAGTGGGATAAGATTCTCCTCCCTCTATGCCGATGGCATGTCCTCTTCAGACAGTAACTATGGCTACCCCGGACATTCCACAGCGGGTTGGGAACCCCAATGGTCACACTCAAGGGGAGTTGCTACGCTGGTTGCCTCTTCCCACCCTTTTTCCAATTCAAAAAATAAACTATGGGTGAGCATAGAACCAATTGGTTTAGTTTTACAACGAAGAACCATATCAATACCTATGGATTACGAATCTAGAGAACCAATCCAATCCGTGAAATTCATAGAACAAATCAATCCAAACCTTTAAAATTCAATTTGGTTCAGTTTTAAACTACGGTTCGCTTCAAACTGAGATACTATTTTTATAAATTATGTAGAATGCTTAAAGTTGTAGAAATAAAATAAACCAAAACTAATATTAAAACCAAGCATGCATAGAGTATAGCAAAGATAGAACTATTGAGAAAGACGATAGAGGCTTGCAAAGAGTGTAGTGTTTGCTGTGCAATAGAGAGATGGATGCCGTGTAGGCTTATTGCGTAAGCTTTATATGAATATAAGAAATGATGTTGATATATGGCAATTTAAGGTAATTAGTGTTGGCAGTGGAGGAATAAGGCAGTGGAATGGAATATTAGATTAGGAAATTAAATTACTATGACTTAGATTATGTTTATTTGGTATACATACATACATACATATATGTATATGTGTTTGTGTGTGTATACACGGTTTGGATCTAATTGGAACGGAATCGTTAATATAAACTCATTCACCAAAACTTGAACACGGTTTTCAATTTTCTAAAATCGGGACCAAACCACACTACTAAAAAATTGAACCAAACCATTCATTTGGGACTGGATTAACAGTTTGACTGATATTTTGCTCACCCCTACAATATCATCAATAGAGAAAAATTATGGGGTTGGTGTTCATTCTTGGGCCTTAACTCCACTCTCAATCTCTTTGGGTTGTGGTTAGCTGGGCCTGCTCCCTCCTCTTTACACTATGCACAGGGGACAACCGATTAGTGGCAGAAGGTGGCCAGCAAACATTCCAACGATCAAGTTAGAACTTGCTTAAGGAGATTGACTTGTCTCAGTATTTGGAAAAAACAGTTTTTTGTTAGTGGAACACTCCTGAGGTGCAGAGTTTTTAGGGGGTAGTGGCATATACCTATTAGGGTTTATCTGGAGATTGCCACGCGGCGCCACCAGACCGTACTGGGTGACAACACGCAGTGCACAGTACGTCCGCATCATACGTCAGATCCTCATTCGCACCACTTGGCTGGTTCGGTTTGTAGAACTGACCCAAATGATCTTTTGGGCGATGGGCTACCAAGGCCTCATTGGGCTCATCTGCCCCGGCCCAGCCCATGGACCCAATCTCAGGCCTACTAAATAAATAACTTTATTTTTAATTTTTACCAATAAGTCTAGAAAAGGGATAAGTATCTAATTACCATTAAGGTAAGTCACTCTTTTAAATTACCATTAAAGCAAGTAACTCTTTTTTGGGGATTTAGGTTTAGGGTGCACTTTTCTATTATATGATTTTAGTAGTTTAGGCACTTTCATGGGTTGCCCTAAGGTTTAGGTTTATGCATTCATAAGGAACCCTAGGGTTTAAGTTTATGGTGCACTTTCCTATTATAGGGTTTTAGTGGCTTAGACACTTGTATAGGGTACCCCAGGGTTTCGGTTTAAACACTTTCATAGAATACCCTACGATTTAGGCACTTTCATACGGTTTGAAGAGAGAGAGAGTGCCCATGTGGAATTACCTCACACTCCAGAATTTTGCACGTAATGGGACCACATAGTATGCACAAATGAGAGTGATTAAATTGTCTGAAATTTTCAGCAGGACTTAGCGGTGCATTTCCAGAGTCCGTGGTAATTACTCTCCCGTAGCTAGAGCGGCCCGTCAATTGCCCTTTTATTTTTACTTAGACGTCCCTGAAAAAGGAAAAAGTGACGTGACTATGAGCACTACTTTACTCCGGGGTAAATCAGTTCTCTCACCAAAAAGAAAAGAGTATGACACTTAAGGATTTGTTTGAATTTCTAGTTTTTATCGGTTTTGTTTTTCTAACTACCAGACATAAACAGTGGAATGTGAATACAAAAGAGAAGAAGAAAGATACTCAATTAAAAGTCCACACTCTTATAAAAACAATAAGTATAAGATTTTCCATTACATCGTAATCTTCAAATTCCACACTTCTTTATAAATATTTGGTTAGTTATTGGTTGACAAACCCAGCTCAACTTAATATCATTAAATCTCAACAAACTTTCAAAAGGTTCAAATATGATTATTTTAACCTTCAAATTAAAAAATAATAATAATTTCTGCTTAATAAATCATTTAAGGTACGCCACCTCTCAAACACTCCAACCACCTTTTGAAGTTAGTATTACAATGGCAGTTAAACGGACCACTTCTAGCCTCCCCTGACTCTCAGAAAATTAATACTCCAATTTCCCATGTATTTTAAACTATTATACAGATTTCTCCTTCCTACCAAACTATGCGTGACAAGGTGTTCGAGCCAATTATGCACATCTCAACTAATTAAGTTTATATTCATCATTGTTTAATATATATTATATATATGTACACACACTTTAAGCTCGCAGAAAATTAATACTCCAACTTCCCATATACTTTAAACTATTACATGGATTTCTCCTTCCTACCAAACTATGCATGACAAGGTGTTCGAGTCAATTATGCACATCTAAACTAATTAAGCTTATATTCATCATCGTTTAATAGATAATACATTTATATATGGAAAATATATGTACGCACACTTTAAGCTCGCAGAAAATTAATACTCCAACTTCCCATATACTTTAAACTATTATACGGATTTCTCCTTCCTACCAAACTATGTGTGACAAGGTGTTCGAGTCAATTATGCACATCTCCACTAATTAAGTTTATATTCATCATTGTTTAATATATATTATATACATGTACACACACTTTAAGCTCGCAGAAAATTAATACTCCAACTTCCCATATACTTTAAACTATTATACGGATTTCTCCTTCCTACCAAACTATGCGTGACAAGGTGTTCGAGTCAATTATGCACATCTAAACTAATTAAGCTTAGATTCATCATCGTTTAATATATAATACATTTATATATATATATATATATATATATATATATACCCCACGGTTCCAGTCAGGGATCCCTGACTGGAGCCTTTGGGGTGTTTTTTTTGTGTTGCAAATTATTTTGAGAAAATCCGATCCGTCCAATGTGTTCAAAAGGTGTTTTCCAAGGTCCACGCGGAAAATCGCGGAATTACAGTTTTGCGAAAAACTGCTTGGATCAAGCCCTTCCCGGTATTTTTTTTTGAAGATTTCCCGCATGGACCCTTGAAAACACCTTCTGAACACATTGGACGGCTCGGATCATCAAAAAAATATTCGGATCATGGAGGTCCGGAAGTCCGGATCCCGGACTAGAACCGGCCTCTCTATATATATATATATATATATATATATGTACGCACACTTTAAGCTCTCAGAAAATTAATACTCCAACTTCCAATATATTTTAAACTATTATATAGATTTCTCCTTCCTACCAAACTATGCGTGACAAGGTGTTTGAGTCAATTATGCACATCTCAACTAATTATGCTTATATTCATCATCGTTTAATATATATTATATATATGTACGCACACTTTCGAATTGAGAAAAAATAGTCAGAATTGAGAAAAAATAGTCAGAATTCAAAAAATAAAGGAGGGTGCAGTGTGATTCCAATAGAGGGCGTGTTTGTGAAATTTACTCTTGACCTAATTCGTTACATTTTAAAATAAATTTAGATTAGGGTAAATTTCAATGAGCTTCCCTTAGGTTTCTAAAATTACAATCCCCTTTGTTGCTTTTGAAACTATTATCAAGATTTCCCCTTTTTCCAACTAGTAAATCATAAACGGTGTTAACTGTTAAAAGTAAAAATGCCCTTCAAAGTACATTATGCTCCTAGTTTTTTTATCCACATCTATAGTTCAATTTTATTTATTAAAAAAATATTAATAAGCATTTCGCTTTATAAATGGAGCTTCTTTGGAATTGAATAAAATAAATAATTCTATTACATGACACAAAAATACAATGTGAACTTTTTTTAAATATTTATGATTGAAGTGTTTTTGATTGGATGAGGAATTTTAAAAGATAGTCCTTTAGTGATTTTTTAAAAAAATTTTGCTCAATAATTTTGTAAGTTTGATGTAAAATTAATAAAATTTCTATAAAAATAAAAAATAAATAACCAATAAGCTAGGCTAAATTATCTCTAACTCAATCAATGAAACAATTCTTAATACTATTTGTTGGTAAACAAAATAGAACTAGAGGTGAGGATAAAATCAAAAGACTAGGAACATAATGTATTTTAAAGGGAATTTTTGTCTTTTACTCCTTTCGTCCGGATTTGTTAGTCTATTTTGGTAGTTCTTGCACTTCTCAAATGATTATATCTATAATTTTAATGTTTTATGTAATTTTAAAAATATGGTTTTGTAAACTAATCGAGATCTTTCAAACAAGACCCATATTGGACATATAATTACTTACCAATTTAAAGACATCACTAATTTTTTTTATCCAGTTGTAATAGAACGAGAGACAAACAAATCCGGACAGAGGGAGTAAGAGCTAAGTTAAAAGCCGCTAGTAATAGTTAACGGAAGGAGGAATCTTAGTAGTTTCAAAAGCAAGGAATGGCAATGTAATTTAAAAAACTTCGTGGGATGTCTCTACAATTGTCAGAAACCTCAGCGGAGGTCGTTGAAATTTACCCTTTAGATAATTACACGTTGGGCTTTCGTTATGACGTTATTACAAATCTGTCTAACTGTCCCGAATCGACGATCCACGTAAGAGGCGAGGGTGGAGGGTGGAGCTAGAGGCACGTGCAGTTCTATTGGAATTGGAACTATATTACGCCAAGGTGCGTAAAGTACGCCCCCTTCAACCCACCTGTACTAACGTGTGTCATCAATGTGCACATGCGCATTAACATGAAAAACCACCTTAAACCGAGATTCGTGGAGCCCGTAGTGAATAAGCACGCTTATGATGAGCAGTCACGGCTGTCCGTTCGATAATCAACGGTCCCGATTAACTGCAATTATTCTATATGTAAAATACTTATCTTTTATGTAAGATAATCCGGACCGTTGATTGCCGAACAAACGGACGTGACACATTATTGTTCCTTAAAATCTACACATATTCAGATTGTCCATTCATAAATTACTACATATAGAATGACACTTTCACATTATAATATAAATCGTGCTCACAAAGCCCTTGAATCATAAATATAAATTAAAAGATTGGAAGAAACATTGGAAATACGTACAATTTACTCTTCGGTATTTGTTAAAAAATTGATTCATAAATAAATTAAAAGATTGGAAGAAACATTGGGGATATGTACATTTTACTCTTCGGTATTTGTTGAAAAATTGCCACTAAAAGATTCCAATGAATTCAAGTGTGTAATTGCTTGTCGTGGTTGCGTGGTCTTTGCCTATCGGTGACAGTGTCACGTAGGTGCGCCCTGGAGTGGCGTCCATTGTTTTGTGTGCGATGATTCTTTGGCATTTACCCGAGATGATTTGTTCACGATTGGGCCGGCGTTGGCTTTGTTGATTGCACTCCCTGGTATATATTTCCATCGGTTATATATGTTTGTTATCTTTGTTTTGGGCCTCTGCTTACCTAGGAGGCTGATTGTTTTGATTGTGAACTCCACATATACCGACCTATTTTGGCGGTGTGAAGAAGAGTTTTCGACTCGGTTTGGATCTTAATAATTAGTCTTCCTTTTTATGCATTCATTGTTTGTAGATCCTCTTCATAGTATTCGGATGGAAATTTGTAAGTGCCGTATGACTTTGATGAAATAATATTATTTCTCTTAGATTAAAAAAAAAAAAAAAAGTTTAAATCATGTGATCTAAGATTTTTGCAAAACTTTTTTTCAAGATCGTATGTATGTATTTTGGAAGGTGATAGCTCCATCATGTATTATCCGTATAATTTTCATGCAAACAAAATTCCTAGATCATCAAATCATGGGCATATGATCGTATTCATTCATATTACATATTATATATATTACCGTGATTTGCAAAATGTATAGCGAAGCTATAATTAGAAGTTTAATGTGAAATTACAAGAAAAAGGTGTGACATAAATAATTATATAAACCAGTGAATTGCAAAAATCAAACAAATTAACGTGATTTGCCCTTAAAACATGTATTCTTTCTTATAATTATAGATATAAACCAGTAAAAAATTATTTCCCAAATCAACAAAAACAGAGAGACAAAGGATTAGATAGAGGTTGGCTAGCAGGAACAGTTGATGCTGGATAAAGTGTGGGAGGGGACGAGGCCGCCGCCTTTCCCTCTACCCCTCCTCGGCCAGCCTCCCCCCCACCTCCTCCTCTTTCTTTTCGACCCCCTCCTCCTCCTTTCTTCCCCCCACCTCTCTCCTCACCCTCTGCCTCCACCTGTCTGGTTTAGGTCCGATCTGTGATGGTCTAAAGCTTGGGGTTCGGGTTTGGCCTCTCCGGTAAACAAGGTGTCGGTACGGGTGTGGCCATTTCGGCATCAGCTTACTTTGCCAGAATTTTTTTCTTTTTTATTTTATTGTCTTTAATTGTTTGATTTCTCGGTTCTATTTTTACCCCTTCTGGTGGTTCGATTAGCCCCTTTACGGGTGCTTTGCTTTGCTCCTTGTGTGGAGTGTTTTGTTACAAATTTCATTTGAGTTTCATGCTTAATGGTTTGAGCTGGGTGTCCCTTTGGGATCCTCTACTGCTAAATCGAGGACGGACTCTCCACCGGCACCTAGTGGTTGCCTGCTTCAGCATGTGTGTCTGTGAGCTTGGAAGCCTGTGTGTTTTTTCAGTAGCTTGGTCTTAGATTTGGGTAATTTTGGTTCATTCCTGTATTCTGTGATATAATCTTCGTCTTACAACTATTCATGATATGAATTGACGGTTTAAAAAAAAAAAACGGTTGATGATGGATCATAAGAAATTAATCAAGCATCTGCCAGAATTAATTGACGATTTCAAAAAAAAAAAAAAAAACGGTTGATGATGGATCATAAGAAATTAATCAAGCATCTGCCCAAATTAATTCGCTACCGAGCATCATAAATGATATTTACATATCCATTTTAAATGCATCATAATTTACATATTCATTTTAATAAATGATATATTCACTATTGAATTCCAACATGTACCATGCATGATAATTGAACAAATATACAAATTGAACAGATGGAGAAACATATATATATTTTCCCTCATAAAAAAAAGAAAATTTTATTGAATTCTCAAATAAATGTACACATTTGATACCAATTTATTTTTTTCTAACTTCCGCTTTCTAAATCTAGTTATATCCAAAGCAAAAGCCCCATCAGAATAGGGTTACGCGTTCTAAAGTGGATCTTGGGGAGGGTAAGGTGATAATTTGAGAAGGGGGATAAAAAGTAATTAGATATGGGCTGGGTCTGAGCTATCCATATTTAGCACTCCCTGGGCCGGATTAAATCCAAGAGGGGTCATATATTCTCATCTGGTTGTGTTGTAGGAGTCTAAAACCATGGATTAATTGAGTGTCCGGGATTACTCATTCGAGTCCAAAGCTCATTCCCCTTTTAATATCCCAGCCAAAAGGGCCGTCATAATCTCGATATGGATGACATGTCTTTGATCCCGGATTAAGAATGAAATTAGTCAAAATGCACATAAGCTGATCTGGGCAACAGAGAGAGAGAGAGAGAGAGAATCTAGCTAGCATGCAAATGGGTCCCGGTCAAACCCAAAAAAATAAATATAAGAGCATGCAAATGGGGGAAGATGTTCTATTGAGGACTCCCTCAAAGATCTTCTCCGTGAGGACCACCCTTTTTTTATTTTCCGGACCAAATTTCGACGATCCGAACCGCTCAATGTGTTTAAAACATGTTTTCCATGGCCAACGCAAGAATCACAAAAAAAAATACCCGAAAGGGCTTCATCCGAGCGGTTTTTCATAATAACCGTACATATATAATTTATCGAAAAATGCTCGAATGAAGCCCTTCCGAGTATTTTTTTTGGACGAATCCTCACGGTGACCCTAAAAATCACGTTTTAAACACATTGAGCGGTTCGGATCGTCGAGATTCGACCCCAATCCATGAGGTCCGCAAATTACGAGTTTGAGGGAGTCCTTAGTAGAACGGGATCCTGCTAATGGGTGCTGCTGGATCATGGATGTTTAGACATTTCTTCTAGAAAAAAAGATGAGGACCTTGTTTGGCTGGCCTAAAAATCAATTCCCCATTAACCACGCACTCCATTATATGTGCACATGACCCCACACTCCAATTCCCTTTTTGGCTTCTCCCCATTCCCACCACCCACCCACCCACCTTTTAACTACCCAACTGCTTTTTTTCTTTTCTTTTCCTCTTTTTTTTTTTTTTTTGGACGGCCAACGGTGTCCGAACACTCTTACACGCACCTCAATTAATTCCCTCCCCGATCCAATAAAGCCAGGTCAGGCCATCCACACCAGAACTAGGGAATTTACAATAAATTTCTTTCTTCTATTTCTTTTGACCTGAGTCCAAAAATCGAATCCTGATCAATTATATAAGGACTAAACTCACCAATCAACCGGACTAACCTTTGGGCTTTATTTTTCCTCTCTTCTACTCTTTGTTATTTATCCCAATCATAGATTCGGTTACCTACCTCCAAACATGTCACATGTACTTTCTTCTCTCTCTCTCCTCTCTCTACCAATGGAAGAGATGCTTAAATTCCAATGTGGAACTTGTTAAAAGGGTTTATAAAAATGAATCAAGTACTGCAAGTTAGCAGCACTTAATTCTTATCTTCAACCTGCAAGTGGAGTGGAGTGCAGTTGGTGTCTCTCTTATACTCTCATGCACATAGGCAAGGTTCGATTCCCGTAAGATAGAGTAGATTAGGACTAACGAACGGCAAAAAAAAAAAAAAATTCCTATCTTCAACCTCACACTTATCATAGTACTAGTATATTTGGTCAAATGCATGGAGGAGTTTGGTATTTTTAGGTGGAGGAAGATCCGGCATTCTTTGTGGAACCTATTAACACAACCGCATACTACATGCATTAGATTCCTTCTAATTTTAGTCATGGTACATTATTAATCTGATAAGTCTCGAATTTCAACCTTTGACAATAAACCTCTTGCGTATTAATAGTGCATTGTATATTAATGTTTGTCTCAATTTTCAATTACCTTTGACAACCTGATCATGCATAGAGATTGTTCCACACAAATCACTAGTTGATCACATGCATCCCATGTTATATTGTGCAGAAAACCATACAAAATTAAACAAATTGAGTCCGAAAATGTTCGTCTACTACGGTCAAGGGCACTATAGTCTATTGCTGAAAAGATATTATATTTGTAAAAAAAATCCAGTTGATGATACATTTGTCTTTAAAAAATAAAAGGCCTAATCGTAAAATGATTACATGCCCTATCTCCGGTCCACTCATCTAATTTGAAATGTCCATTTTAATTTGTTGTCTCTTCGAGTCGATGATTTAGAGAAAAATACAACTTAATTGGGCGGCGGTAGCATGTGATCTGAGCACGTTTTCTTTACAGTTTATTTTTAGAATTTCAAGGCAATGTATTCCTTTCACGTAGCTACTTACATCATATGTCAGATGTAATGCCCCGATTTTCAGAAGAATTTTTTTAATTATTTTTTAAAAAATTAAAAGATTAATTTAGATAAAAAAAATATTTCATTAATATAGTAGCAAAAATAGCATAAAGTGATCTTAGTTCAAGTACACATAAACACATTACTTTGTTGGGAAATCAGATTGCATTGTTTCAACACAAAATAAGGAGACTTGAAACTTCTAAAGGTTTAGATTAAGATCTTGGTCCTGGTTATCCTCCTGCGCCTGTTCTGCCGCAAATTCCTCTGTCTCGAAGTTGGGTTCTTCTCTTGAACCTACAACACCTGGCATGATATGCCAGGGCCAATAATAGCACCAAGAGATAATCACTCAATAGCCAACTCTTACCCACCAACTCTTACATTATAATTAGCCACAATTCATGTATAATCAAAAGCAAGTACAAAAATGCATTACAGATAAATGATTTCGCTAACTAGCCTTTAACTTACATTTTTCATCTAATTTCTCAACCTTGAGAACATTCTCCAAATAACCACCAAGTCTATGGTCAATTGTGATTCAGCTCCCCTCTTTCTTGCCTTGGCTGAGAGCCCAGATTAATGGCCTAAGTTATCTATTTAGTCGTGTTCATCAAACACCTCGTAAGGAGAATTCCCCAGCATCTGTCGATACCTCTAGGCCTACGAGGAACTGACTATAGCCTCGAGAGTATATAGACCGTGACCCGATACTATAATACAAACCACTCTTATATCACCAAAATTCAATATGGAGTAATCACGCAATGCCATAAATTAGGATTCTGAATCTCTAGGGGCGATGTCGTAATTTTATTGAAGTATATAGTGGTAAGGTTGTCATACAGTAAGTTTAGGGATGTTTTTTGTAATTTTATTAAGTATTGGGGCATTTTGGTAATAAAACTAAGTATGAGGGTATTTTCGTAATTTGTGAATGGTTAAGGGTAATTTGGTAAAATGTCTCATTTTAGATCTACATATGTGATTTCTTATTGCAAAATGAATTTTGATGATTTTTAATAAGTACGGTTCTATTTTATACATAATAATTTGTTAAGAGGTAAAATGGTAATTTTAATATGACAGGGTGCACTTTAGTAATTCCACACTTAACATATATAATACTATGAAGTTTACAATGGATCCAATGTACATATACTTATATTTCACAAGTTTATAAATAAAATGCTTATTAATGTTGAACTCTTTTCTTCAAGTAAATAGGTTTTGTTAATAAATGACAGTTTTTATCACATAATAATTAGCACAAATACATATTTAAGTCATATAAACATTCCTAACATTTAACAAAGCCAAACAAATAAGTTTGATGTCGAATGTGCAATAAAAGTATGTTTTAGGATGAAACCATAGGAGGTAGTAAGTAAAGGGGCCTAAGTGTAATAACACATTCCAAAAACTGGAGGGATTACTCTATGGAATTTTTGTCCCGATGGAATTGAGAGCCGAATGGATGGACGAGGCCGAATAACATAGTACTACTTCGATTTTGTTCGGGTTTCATAAAACCATTCGCCTTGGGGCTTAAACCTTGGACCATAAACTACCTCACTATTGTAACACATATTTATACTTAGAATTAATAGACATGAGGTTTCTACCTTGAAATGAAAGATTTGGCGAAAAGTTGGGTTTTAGCGAAAATGGAGTGGTGGTGGATCTCCGGTTGGCCTCGGTTGAAATTGGTAGTGGCTAGGGTCCGGGGACTTCTAAGGACTCCTCTAGATGATGTTGAAGAATTTTCGTGGGTGGTGGTATATGCCGTATGGTGGTGAATACCCAACTTTCACTCTTCTCTCTCTCTCTCTCTCACGCACGCGCGCGCGAATTCCTATATGATGGAGTAACTTGAGGCATCCAGATGTGGAGGAAGAGCTCACTGATTGAGCTCGCTTTCCTTGAAGCACCTCCATCTATAAAGTCTGTGAAAACTTTATATCAAACTCAAAACCAATTAACAATGAGTGGACTGGTCCCAACATATATTGAGCGCGCGCGAATTTCTATATGATGGAGCTGGTGTGTGGTGTTGGTGGATGGGGTTTGAAGGGGGAAACAGAGAGAGGAGTTGGTATGATGTATATATGTAATGTATACGTCTCTATATGCATATAATTGACTACATGTCGTAATATGTGCAATGTAATATAGTTAGGGTTTAATTTGTAGAGAATTTTCATAATTAGGGTCTAAGGAGCAAGATTAGGAAATCAAGAGGTTTAAAACGTAATTTTAGATTATCGATATAATTATCCACGATATAGGAATTAAATAATCCTAATTTTATAATAATAATTCAGATTTTTACATCAGATCAAGCTGAATCTTTACATAGGTCAACTGCTTGATGGGCTGAAAAAGTGACTGTCCAAATCAAATGAACAAACCAGGGAGCTTGATAATGAATACACAACAAACTTATTATGCATACATAAATGCATGCAATACCCTTTAATTGTATGGTTCCTAGTGGACGGTGGGACTTACCTCTCGAAATAAGCTGAAGTGCACGTAAATTAACATGGATGCCTGAGTTGTTAAAAATATAGATCATATACCCTCACTTGATGACGCATTGGGAGTACACAATAAATTTCTCATTTATGTTTCTTTTATAGCAAAGATTCATACAAAAAACAATACTCTATTGTCCCAATTTGTTAGTTCTTTTTTGAAATTTTGTGTCATTTTAAAGTTAATTATACCCTTTAATTTGCAGTGCTTTATCCGATTTTTAAAAACTTTATTTAATAGGACTAAAATGAGATCTAATTGCATATAAAAGATTTATTAATTAAAATACTAAAATTTCTTTAAAATTCTTTCTCTGATTAAAATTTAATAAGAAACAAACAAATTGTGACAAAGGGGATTCTCTAAATTCAATAAAAAGAAATTTGTCGATAAAGTACCTTAGTAGTATCTCCAACCCATGGCTTCAAACTGGACATGCCAAATTTTTTTGAAGGCTTATATAGCATTTTGGCATCTCTAAATTCGACATCAATAGATCTCCAACTTTAATGTCAAATTCTAAGTATTTAAGTGCGAAACACCTATTTTTTGGATTCCAAAATGTAAAAAATTGATTTGGCATGAGGAGGCAAATTTGAACCAAACGATACAGAGCCAAATCCACGTTGAATTTAACAAAGAATTTTGTCATTTAACATCAAAGTTGGATAAAAAGACAGTTGAAAAAAATAGCCATTTCTACTCCACAAGATTTAAAGCCATCTGTTGACACATCTTGTCTGTAGTTAAAATTCCTTCCAACGATTGATTTATTCCGCTTACTTTTTTTTCCTGTCATTATCTGGAATAGGTAACTTTATTGCATAAATATGAACCTAACTAACTTTCCAAAAGTTGCTTTCTCATATTGCAATAAATTGACTCGGTGCATGAAAATCCCCTTTTACCTAATTCTTATCCGGACTTGAGTGTTGTAGCTTGTCCAAATATTTAACTCAGATACTCCCTCCGTCCCGCAAAGTTTGACACTTTCGGGAGTGCGTGCCATTTTTAAATTGCCTATATCTTTCAATTCATAACACGTTTTATGTGATTTTCAAAACTTTGTTCAAAAGATCTAATTGAAATCTATCAAACGAGATCCATATTGCTTATATAAAACATTACAGATTAAAAGAAATAATCAATTTTTTCGTAGGGCTGGAATAGTGAAAGTGACAAACTTTGCGGGACGGAGGGAGTATTATTTTCGCTCCTTTATTTATTTATGTAACTCATGTGAGAGAGCTAGAGAATTAGCTTTTTAAGTTTGATGATAAGGTTAATACTCCCTCCTTCCCAAAATTTTTGTCCGGTCCGCAAAACGAGGACTTGAAAATAATACAAAAATTTCAAGAAAAAATTAATATTTTTTTAAACAATTTACTAGATATAAATGAGTACTTTTAATTGATGAAAAAAAGTTTGAAAATATTCTTTTAGAAGACATGTTAATTTTTAGGTCATCGTTTTGTGGGCCGGACAAAAATTTTGGGACGGAGGAAGTGTAACGGATCGTTTTTTTTTAAATATATTTATATTTATAAATATAAATATAAATAGTAATAGGGTTAATTATCCTAACAATGAGATAATTATCCTGTTGAGGGATATGTATTTACATGCATATATATTAGTGTGTAAAAAATATATATTTATGTTTAAAATAAAAAAAAAGAAAACCCATCATAATTATCCCAACCTACCCTATCCCTTATCTTATTTTTTTTCTCTTATCATTATAGTCTCCTATTTCCTCTTGAACTCTTCCATATCACTAATCTTCTTATTTTTAAACTAATTAGAACTCCTAAATCCCTCCCTCACTCTCTCGGAAATCCCCTCTTCCACAGGTAATCCATACTTCTTCTTTTTCTTCTTTCTTCATTCTTTTCCTTTGGCTCTCTTTCTTTTTCTCTCACAAAGGGAAAAAAAATAATAATCCTTTGGATTATATCTCCTCCACCATTGGTAAATTCCTCTCTTTTTCTCGCGGAGTATATTTTCTTTTACTCACGCGGGTATTTAATTGCCTTTCCACAGATTTCTCCACGAAGTTTGTGATTCTTCGATCCTACCGTTTCGCTAGCGTGCTAAGTTTGTCGGAGGAGAGGTAGGACATCTTTAACCTAACTTTTACTTTAGTATATTTTTATTTTTGTACAGTTGTGTGTACGTGGAAATAAGTAATTTAAATTGTTGGAAGTCGGATCATTATCGTATGGGTAGTAGAAGTAAACAAGTGATGATGTCGGAAAATAGAGATTTTGCGCACAGTTTCGTTTCTGCTATTTTTCGATTATTTCTTTTCAGTTTCAGAGAAAACTCAAAACAGTAAGGTTGTAGATCTCGAAAAATTAATTGGAGTCCATGTAGAACTCGTCTTAATCCGAGTTACGTAGAATTTAGTACGATTTTTCGAAGTTTCTGCTGTAGTGGAAAAACGAGACAGAGCACGATTTACTTTTAAAACCCGTTTTCAACATCTTAATGAAGGAATTGGAACTCGAGTAAAACACATTAGCTGATCGTATTGTGAAGCATAATATCCCTGTAAAAATTCGTGATTTTTAGAGTTAATTTACCATTTTTAACAAATCGAGGAAGTTGCCGTTTTACATGCCGTATTAAGTTTTTCTTTAACCTTGTGATTATTTTATTGTTATGTGAGACTTATGCGAACAATGACCCACGTGATGCATGAATTCACTTATTAAGCACGTTTGATCGAAACGTTTTGTGTGTAAGGACGAATGAATTTAATCGCGATATTGGGGTTGGGACGTGTCCGGTATGGGTCTTGAGCCATGCGCAGTTTATACTTTTAGGTTGCTTTGCTGTGTGATCGGGCGCCGGAAGTATACTGTGGGTGGGAATCGATGCCGGATAGAGATTGATCAATGTGTGATCAATCGTGAGCCTTGCACAGTATACCCCGAGGTGGCTTTGCTGTGTGATCGAGCACCTGAGGTATATTGTGAATGGAGGCCGGTGATGGAAAGTATTTGTCAAAAATGAGAATGAGAATAGTGGAATTTTGAGAATCGATGTGCTGAGTAATGATGATAAAAATCTGAGTATTTCATTCAAATAAAATTTCAGTTATGTGTGTATTTGTTGCATGAATATCTTTAGTAAAGGGGTGGTTTAGGGCGCCCTACTGAGTGTAATTTTACCACTCACTGTGCTACTTTTTGTGGCTCTGGCGTCCCCAACGCCAGGTACAGAAGGAGATGGGGAGCTGTCTGCTGATTTCGAGGCGATGGAGCAATTAGATGGGAATCAGGTGGCGGACCCGTGACTTTATCAGTAGAATTTAGCTAGATGGCTTTGTCATTCATTTCAGTTGGATTTTAAATAAATGTTTAAGTTTTTCAGACAATGTCGAATACAATTTATTTCCGTTGTAATAAGTTAATTTACTTTTAGTTTTCGCTAAAAAAATTATTAAGTGTTCTTTGGAATTTTAATGAGGTTGGTAGTTTTATTTAAATAAATTATGAAATTTATTTATTAACGTACCCAATTTTCGGGGCGTTACAGGAAGTAGTACCTATTAGTGTTGTTGAATCACTTTATTACCTAAAATCCAGAGATAAAAATAGCATTGACATTTTGCATAGCAATTTTGACTAAATGTTATTGTATAGCCATGCTACAAATACAATAATTTACACGACATTATGCACAAAATATCAATGTGGCATTAATTCTCTGGGTCGTGAAAAAAATCAATCCATAAAATTACTAATAAAACAGTGCCACATTGGTATGTTGTATACAATTTTGTAGAAATTGTTGTTTTTAAATACTTTCCCTAGACGGAAAATTTGATTCAATGATACCACGTTATCGCGGATGACTATCCAATGATCACCCACAGTTTGAAGGCGAAAGTGAAAAAAATGAAAACTAAATCATAAATTGATGACGAAAACTAATCTTGTTAAAATACGAAAGCAACATTTCAAACCCACTAGTTTGAAGGCTCTCAATGACATAAAACTAATAATTGAATGTTTGTTGCAATATCTTGCTACTTTACTTTTGCTGAGTTTTCACTATGATATTTTCGACGATATTTTTCACTATAAATACCATTTTAATTTCCACTGTAATTTGAAGTGGGTGTAGTTTCTATTAACTAATATTTGTGTGATGTTTATATACAACTGACAAAAATACCGAAATATTGTTTAAACGATAGTGAAAACTCAACATAAACTTCATTTATTTAGCACATTCCTGAGAGTTTGTTTGTGATTTTTTTTTTAAATAATATTTGTGTGATGTTTATATACAACCGACAAAAATACCGAAATATTATTTAAACGATAGTGAAAACTCAACATAAACTTCATTTATTTAGCACATTCCTGAGAGTTTGTTTGTGTTTTTTTTTTTTGTAATTCTTTAATCTTTCTGGGCTTTGTAATCTGAAAGGGATGTCCTACTAGACATTGTGATATTTCTGTTTTTCTAGTATTACTTTTGAATTCATATATGGTCCAAACACCAAAACCATAAGGTTGTGTTTGGATGGCAGGAATCAAAATCATGAATGGCTATCCTATTTCTGGGAATCCCATGCATTCCCAGTAATGGAATACCTGGGTAATCCAATTTATGTGTTTGGTTCATGTGGGAATGTTACAACGGAAAAAAAATGATGAATTTCCATTCAACCTTGACAAAATGGTTCACTGAATCACTCACTCCTGATCTTTTATGTTTTTTGGTTCAACCACTTTAAACTCTCTCTCTCTCACGCAAAAAAGTGGAGCACAACCACAACAAATTAGGAGTGTTTTTTTTTTTTGTCCTACAATTTGTTCTCTCTCACTCTCCGTCTCTCATGCGAAAAGTAGAGCATAGGCACAACAATTTTTTGGTACCTGAATGGGTGATCATTAGCGGATGCATGATAATTTGATTGTATATATTGAACAAGAGATTTGTGATAGCATTATACATGAGACTATCATGAATCAAAAAAAAAAAATTTTTTTGGTCATTCGTCTTTCCTAATCTATTACATGAGGGAGGGGGAATGAAATTTGATTCCGGGATGCAGTATGGGACATCCAAGAACTCTACCGCATTTTAAAATGTGAAAAATCATCGGGACCAGTTGTAAATGAGATGACATGTTATGGTTGACACTTGTGAATATATATATTGAACAGATCTATGTTGGTTTACTCTTATACTAATTCATATATATATACTATACATATTTGACCCGGCTAATAGTAAATCTTGCATATATATACTATAGATATTTGCCCCGGCTAATAGTAAATCTTGCATATATATACTATAGATATTTGCCCCTTGCATATATATATACTATAGATATTTGCCCCGGCTAATAGTAAATCTTGCGTATGCTCCTAAGCTAATGGTCAGGCATAGTTTTCCAAATGATTTTAGCAATCCAGTTGCTAAAATCATGGTGATTTTAGCAAATGAGTTCAGCAGGTGCTAAAATCATGGTATTTCAAATAAAAAAATTAAGTGTTTCCGTGTATCGTTTTTTGATTTTTTTACACCGAATTAAAGTACACGAGGAGTACTTTAATTTGGTGTCAAAAAAATCGAAAAACGATAAACGGAACCACTTAATTTTGTGATTTGAAATTTCCATAATTTTAGCAACTCAACTCATTTGCTAAAATCATGGTTGATTTTAGCAAATGAGTTGCTAAAATCTTTTGCAAAACTAAGCCGTCAACCCTGAGCCAATGGCCTAACAACCCTCAAAATGTAGTCCAATTAAATTTATTTACTAATAAAATGTTGCAGAAATGAGAAAGTAGGTGTATTTAATTTATAATTGGTCCAGTGAAAACAGAAATTACAATGGTGAGACAGAGCATCTAGGGAGTGAGACATCCATTAAATATCTACCAACCCAAAATAACTCGTTTTTATCTACAGCTCCAGGCAGCTATTAACCAAACAGGCCATTAAAAATCACCTAACTATAAAACCTCCTTGTATTACTGCTTTCACAATTACTACACAATTGACCACCCCGAAACCCCAACTGCCAACACAAACACACCACCTTCGACTCGGCCGAGTTCGCCGAAAAACTCGGCGATCGGGACTGGAACGGGACGAGCCCGATCGACAGCTCCAGATCGATCGGCTCAAATTTGCCAGTCGATCGATCTGGAGCCGCAGAACCCATCGGATCGAATCTCCCAATCGACTGAGGAGACTCGGCCAATGGTTGGGGCCGAGTCTCCTCAGTGGTGCCACTGCTGCAGTCGATTGAATCCGCGGCGGTTCTGAGTTGATGCTTCGATGTGGGTTGACTGGTTAAAACGATGTCGGATGGGGGTGAAGGCGATTGAGAAGTGTTTGTGAAGTCGAATTGGGAATTGGTGACGGAGGTGGTGGTGGACTTGAAGGGGCGGTGAGTTTGTGGGTCGAGGCCACGGGTGACGAGCTTTCGCTTGATGTGAGTGTTCCAGTAGTTCTTGATCTCGTTGTCGGTTCTACCGGGTAATCTTCCGGCAATCAATGACCACCTGCGATTCAATTCCACATTCAAAATCATCAGTTGAACAAATAAAGAAATTTTCCCAGGTCATTAACAAAATCAAATCAAACACGTTTCACAGGTATTTCTGTTGGATTAAACAAGTCCATTGGGTATAGTTTTTGTGTCCTATTCTGTTTCAATTTTTCTGGAAACAAATTAATTTGTCGTTGTCAAACACAAGATATTTCATATCTGATTTCGTTGACGTTTTGAAAGCTAAAAAATGTTTGTTGGAAGTAATTAATTACGAAAACAGTCACTACCAAACAGGAAATTTCGTCCAGTAAAACTGTGATTCTTGAGTCAACCGACTCGTCCAAAGAAATTTCGAAATCGTGTCTTCATACATCAACCGAGTCACATAATCTGGAGATTTTTGGACTCTGTTTTTCTCCAATTTCACAGAGCCAATGAGAGAGAGAGAGAGAGGGTTCATACTTGTTACCGAGTAAGCTGTGAAGCTTGATAATGAGTTCGTCTTCTTCCTCAGTGAAATTCCCTCTCTTCAGATCAGGCCTCAGATAATTTATCCACCGCAGTCTGCAACTCTTTCCACATCGCAGCAATCCTACACACACAAACAAAACAAAACATATAATCAAATTCGAATTCACAAACAACAAACAAGGCTATCCGATCCAGATACAGAATCACAGGCATAAACACACGGAGAGAGAGAGAGAGAGAGAGAGAGAGAGAGAGAGGGGGTTCTTTACCGGCGGATTTGGGGAGGGAGCGCCAGTTGCCCTCGCCGTGAACCCTGATGTAGTTGATGAGGCGCGTGTCCTCCTCCTTGGTCCACGCGCCTTTGTTTGTGTGAGCTTTCTCACAGCAAGGTGATCTTCCCATTAGCCCCTCCAAACAGAGAGAGAGAGAGAGATGGGTGGTTTATAAGTTGCTAGTTTTATCGGCTTGATGTTGATTTGGATAAGAGAGAAAATAGGAAGTGGAGAGAGAGAGAGAGGGATTGATTGAAAGTGTGAGGGGGAGAGAAAAAGGTCGGATATATATGTGTGGAAGGTGGGGCAAGTGGGAGAGAGAGAGAGAGAGAGAACCAAGAAAAGGATGGAGATGTGTGTGGGGGAGAGAGAGAGAGAGAGAGAGAGAGAGAGAGGATCAATTACGGTAGTGGGGTTTGGGGAAGGTGGGAAGGAGGGGATATTGACCAAGTTGGTAGAGAAAAAGACGAGTGGTTAAACAGATAGAGGTTAGGAGGGGGATTTGGTAGGTAGCTCTACTTTTACGTTATTTTTTTTATAATTCGATGGTCAGTCCGGATCAGTTTACGCGCATCCCGTACAATCACATTCTCAGTCCGGTCATAGAAAAACCATCTGCCCTGAAATTAGAGATTCACAATAAATTATTTTTTTGCAAGATGAACCAAAAATTGAATCCTAATCAATTGTCTTAAAGAACGAACTCATTAATCAACCGGACCAACTGGACTTTTGCCTACTTTTACGTTATGATCATATGAGTTGGCCCTTTTGTTTTGTTTTTGTGGGCTCTACTCTTTCTCTCTCTTATTTCTTTGTTTTTTTTCTTCTCTCTTTGTCAACTTGTTTGGAACACACAAGTGTGTTTCAGGTTAACAACATGAAAAGCGGTAAAGTCGGTCCCTCGAATTTATATGGACAGTGCTATCCGTACATAACGGGGAGCACAGAAAATGTACCATTTTTTATTCAAACGGTGAGACTTTGATTCGAGCACTTTTAATCGTCCGATTGAGCTGAAATTTTGTGGGGCCCCTCGGAAAAATGTTTTAAGAACAATGAACGGTTCGGATCACTCGTATGGGACCCAAAAGTGGATCCCCGAACGCGATCGGTACATTTTCGGTCCTTTTTTTTTTGTACCCGTATCATTATCCAATTTATATACACATGGGGGGCTGGGGGGTATATATCCATGTGACCTGTTTGTGTGGGTTGGGGGGTTGATTCTGTCTGCCCATCGAATTCAATGCTTCGGTAGCGTTTGGTACTGTGTTATTATGGCTCGATTGAATGAAGAATAAATTTTAAATAGAAAAAGTAATAACAGCTCGACTAGATGAGGTATTCCATCCGTCCCAAATTACTCCGGCCTTATTCGTTTCATAGTTTTAGTTTTGTTTTTGTTTTTGTTTTGTTTTGTAATCATTACACTCATTTCTCTCTCTATCTCTTTTCACTCATTACATCTTTTTTCAAAACTAAACTAAACTAAAACTACTAAACGAATAAGGCTCCAATTTTTTCTTCTCAACGAGATCTTTAAATTGGTGTAAAGTTTGTTGGAAAAAAAAAAATTAGTGCTTGTACATTATTTTTGCGTGCAAAATGCACGCACTCCCAAAAAGGTCAAGCAATTTGGGACGGAGGGAGAATAAGATTTTTTATTCGTCATTCCTAATCTATTACAGGGGAAGGGGTGTGACTTGATCTCGGGATGCAGTGTAGGGCATCCAAGAGTTCTACCATATGTGCTAAGCACCCCTTGCAGATGCAAGATAAGATTTGAATTAAACAGTAAGAAAAAGATAAGATGGCTTTTTACATATCTTTCCTTAATTATTTGGGACCCTATTGACCTCTTTGGGCTTCTATTGAATGAATGGAGAGTCCGCGTAAAATGCCTGCTCGTAACCCAGCAGATAAAGTACATTACATAATCTATTCTAATATATAAAGGGAGAGCAGCACTTTGGTATGGACTCCTTATGAAGCTGGCTCACACTTTAAGTTTCCACAAAAGTCCTTGTAGGATTTGAATTCTATTTCCAATTCATCGTCCAGCAGATAAAGTACATTACATAATTTGTTTTAAGGATTGGGTGACTTACCCATTCAGTGACTTTGGCACTGGACGTTCCCAAATGGCTCGGGTGGGGTGAATTCAATAGTGAATAAAATAATAGTACTTAGTTTGGAAGATTTTGGTAATAATGAGAATAAAGTAGTACTACTTGGTTTGTTTTGTAGTTGAAATGCGGAGATAGTAACATAGATGGCTCTACATTGGCCTAAGAGTGTTCAACCTAAACAATTTTTTTTGTTTAGAATAATGTAATTTTTTGTACTTTTATTTAAGTTTTGTCTTTTTTGAACACCCAAACTAAAAATATTTTAACCCTCCCACATAAATATTTGAACTCTTAACCTGGACAAAAATTGAACAACTAGCCTCCAAACCAATCCATCCATAAGAGACTCCATAGTTTCCCATAGATAGTCAATTAAACAACAAAACTCTTTTGCATTTTATGTTACATATAATAATTTTATCTCGAGTTTGTTTGAACATGTATTCCTATATTGTGAATATCGATCAATTCAGGAAATTCACAATTGAATACCTAATATATTAGCTCATGACAAAAACTTTTAAAATAGAGAGAGCAAAAAGTATTTATTGCTATTGATATTGTGCTCTGGCTTTTCTCTGAACAACAATCAACTCTATATCTCAAAAATTAAGAGTATACATCAAAAAAAAATCTTTGTGAACTTATTCACTAGACAATTTTCTACAATAAAAGCTAATGTATTTATGTGCCGATTTAATTTTGCTTGGCCTAAAAAATAAAATTCGTCGAGAACATGCGATTGTGACATATATCTTACGTATTTTCGTATTATTTAGTCTCATTATTCAAACTAATATATAAAGAATTGTGTAGATATGGCTAGTTAATAGTGCTAGTAAAGTTAGTATAATATAGAAGAAGATATACACCCCTATTATTTATGGAAATATAATTTTTGTAATATTTTTTATTTATGATTAGTATTAGGAGATTTTATTTGTGTTGCTTTTTTTGCACGTTTTTAATTTAGTTTTGGTAAGATTTTATTTTATTTCCTTGTCTTATAATCCTGGTTTCCAAGTAATGATCTGTTTGGTCTCCACTCTAGGTAATTTCCATATTGATAGGACTCCTATTAGTATAAATAAGGGTGTAAGCCTATGACATTATTCAACTTTTAATTAATTATAATTTAGAGTTTCATCTCTTTCTCTTGTGGATTCAAGAACTATCGTGAACTATCTCGTTTGGAATAGTACACTAACTATTCTCTCGTGATTTCCGATGCGTCAAGCTAAAATTTTTGAACACCCTATTTAAAATTCCTAGAGCCACCCCTGGATAAATTAGAGGGTCTGGAGTCAATTGGCGATATTGAGAAGGGGGATAAAGGAAATATTATCTATGGGCACCCCTAGGCTGTTATTGATGTAATAAAACTATGGGTACACTATTTGGTGCACACCAAATGCATACTGTGTTGGATGGAACTCATCTCAGGGTTTCACACAAATGATTAGAGCCGCTCAATTTGTTTAAAATATAATTTTTAAGGACCCCTTTAAAAGATCAACTCGATCGGATATCAGTAAATGCTTGATCAGTTCTTTACTCAATTTTCGGACAGGAAATTGAGCGAATAATCGATCTAGTTCTTACCGATTTCCGACTGAGCTGATCTTTTATAGGGACCCTTAAAAACATATTTTGAATAAGTTGAGCAGCTTCAATCATTTGTGTGAAATCTTGAAATGAGTCCCTTACAACACGGTGTGCATTTGATGTGCACAAAATGTTGTACCCTTAGCAATGCTCGTTATTAATTAACACCCCCTTATAGATATTGTTTTTGGCAGGCCATATCTAATCTAGTTGTGTAAAAACTTCCCAAACCAAAGATATAACACGGGCCTGGGTTTAGTCATTCGAGCCAACTTTAATACCCCCTCTGATCCACACGAGCTCTAAGGCCTCGATTGGATACGGGATAAATTTTGGTGGGATTAAATAGTAAGGGGGGATAAGATAGTAAGGGTGGACCCACATTGATGTGATGTTTATGAAGGATGGATTAAATAGTACGTGGTTTGGATGAATTTGTGATAAATGGGGATAAAGTTGGGTGGATGATGTAAAAAGCGGGCAAATGACTTATTTGCCCTTGTGCATGGGTAATATTAAATATTACGATAAAATAAACACATA
This sequence comes from Vaccinium vitis-idaea, assembly GCA_963854785.1. Lineage (NCBI taxonomy): Eukaryota > Viridiplantae > Streptophyta > Magnoliopsida > Ericales > Ericaceae > Vaccinium > Vaccinium vitis-idaea. The sequence goes on along the minus strand of OY978217.1, from coordinate 18,985,045 downwards.
AATACAAACTAATTAAATTAATTATACTTTTCAGTAAATATGATATAATAATTACTTTTATTAATTATATCTAAAATTAAGATATTTAATTATTATTTTTAATAATGTTGCGTACCACCTAATTTTTTTGCTTGTTTTTTCTTCTAACTATGCGTTTTTTACTTATAATAACTAATTAGTAATTTTTATGTTATTCCCCAACAATGTCAAATTCTAAAGTATAAAAAAATTTAAATTTTTTGTATCAAATTAAAGATCTCAATTAGTAGTTCAATTTGCTGCAAAAAAAATAAAAAAAATTAATGTGAAAGTACTTTATATTTTGACCCGAATGATATTGCAATGCAAGTCAACAATGTCAAATTCTTAAAGTATAAATTTTTTTGAACTTTTTTGTATCAAATTAAAGATCTTGATTAGTAGTTTAATTTGGTGTAAAAAATAAAACATAAAAAAAACCGCGAAAGTACTTCATTTTTTTATCCAAAGAAAATTGCAAGGGCTCGTAAACATTCAAAATGGGTTTCGGTTTTTTATTTTAAACAATGAACGAATTTTAAGGGTAAGCCAAGAGGGATAAGGGAGGGTAGTGGAGTAATTTTACTCGGGGTATTGGGGGGGTACTAAACAATAACACCCCTCCCCCCTGTTATTAATTAGTACCCCTCCAGGGGGTATTAGTCTGGAGGGGTATAAGTTATACTCCTCCCCAAAAAATTGCCAAACCCTTCACTAATGTGTGGGACCGGGATAAGGGGAGGGGGTATAACTTATACCCCCATCTAAACCCACAGCCAATCGGATCATAAGATAGTAAGGGGTATTATTTAGGCAAATGATAATGTCAAAACTCAAGTGCATAAAATGTTTATAATCATAAATCATGTGTAGAGTACAAGCTTTTTTATGTATTAGAGTTTTGGCATTATCACCACCCACTATTACTGAGGGTAGACCCACATTGTATGACATTTATAAAGGGCGCATAAAATAGTACTTCGTTTGAAAGATTTTGGTAATAGGGGGGACAAAATAGTATGTGGTTTATTTTGTAGTTAAAATGAGGGATAACGATAAATTAGAGGGTCTGGGGTGGACGGGAGTATTGGAAGGGGTATTAAAAGAGGTATTATTTATAAATAGAATTTGGGCAGTCCATAAGTAGCACTCCTGGAGGGTAATAAATCATCCGGGCCATGAATGAGGTGTGAGCCCGGATGTAGGTCCGGGACTAGTCATCCGGGTCCAGAAATAATACCCAATCTAAACGAGCCATTATGATTATAGCTTTCGGTATACAGAAAATTACTGTCCAGTACAGAAAACTACTCTTTAATTCCCGTAATAGTCGCGCGTCTTAATTACCTGTAGGTCTAGGTGAGTAGGTTACTTTACCATTTTGTCCTTGACTTGTCATATTTTCAGCTGATCCTCCTGCCACGCCATGAAGCGCGTCTTCTCCATCATCGGCGTCAGCCCTAACATCATGAATAGGACGACGAAGAGATTGCCGCCCTCTGTGACGGCGGCAACGACAGTAACGGCGAAGTCCTAAAATTTGAAAAATTCGCACCCAAAAATCGCAAAATTCGCACCCCCACGCCATGAAGCGCGTCTTCTCTATCATCGGCGTCAGCCCTAACGTCATGAACTGAACGACGAAGAGATCACCGCCCTCTGCGACGGCGGCAACGGCGAAGTCCTAAAATTTGAAAAATTCGCACCCTGCGAATTTTTTTCAAATTTCATTTTTACTGATTCCTTTAACTAAAGTTCATCGGCGTCCACCCCACCATCATGACTGGACAACGACAAGATCGTTGCCCTGTCCGACGGTGGCAAGGCGAAGCCCCAAAATTTGCAAAAATTCGCACCAAATAATCGCAAAAATTGCACCCTGCGAATTTTTACAAAATTCATTTTTACTGATTCCTTTGACTTGATTTTGAACATTGGTGGTGATATGATTCCCAATTTGCATATGTATTCCTTATTCAGAGAAATTCGCAGTGACAATCGGAGCAATTTGGAAAAATTCGCACCTAGAATTAGCAGAAAACCAGGAGCCGTGGCCGCAGGCGGCGGTGCGAGGAGGAGGAGGAGAAGAAGAAAAAGGGGGGCCAGGGAGGCGGCAGAGTAGGCTGGAGTTGCCACTGATGTCCTTGAAGATGGAGACGGTTAGAGCTGGAGCCGTCTGAAGGTGTAGAGGGAGCCGCTGCTGCCTAGGGTAATTGTGGAAGAAAATAGCATTTTTACCTTGGTGGGAAGTTTTAGAATTTGGGTTGGACCCAGAGGTAGTGGAGTCTAATGTATTGTACCGGCCCGTAAATCCCTCTTCGGTATAACGCTCCGCTAGCAAGGAGCGAAATAACCAAGTGGCTGAAATTTTCACAATTGACTAAACGGACTAAATAGTATTTTGCACTAGGATAAATAATAATAATAATAATAATAATAATAATAATAATTAAATTAATTAATTCACTAAAAATAAAAATAAAAAAATTGAACAATTGGTATTTTGGATATTTTTTCGTTTTATAAGAATGTTTTTCAATTTCGATCGACATTTTATACTTTTCTGATTCCTCTCATGAAGACGAATAATTAATTCAAATGGTTACGACAAAAAACCATGAAAAGTAAAAATACCAAGCAGCTAATTTAGGGAGAGAGAAATAAGTGATATTAATTATGAAAACAAGTGATATTTTGACATTTAGCTGGAGACGAAAAAAAGTACTCCATCGTTTTACTCGCCTCAATGCGTGGGGCTGGATTTGGCACCACCAAACAGAACAGTTGCGTCATTGAATTTAATCTAACGAAGGTCAAATATTCGATTTATACCGAGAGACGCTGATACCTTTAGAATGGGTGAGGAGGTTTTTTTTTTTTTTTTTTGGTTCTTTCAATTCGATAGAATGTTAGAGTCTGTTCCACTAACATTTAATTTTTTGGACTTTTTCGTTGACGTATGTAAGAAGAATGACATATCTCAAAAAGTATAAAAGATAATTAAAAAAAAGTTCGAAAAGCCCAAATATCCCCTAAGTGGAACGGTGTCTTTGTATGTTAATTATTTTAAATTATTGCACGAGGTATCAATACTATTCTCATCAGCTCGAACCCAAAACATCCAAGGACGTAAGTACTAATACAAAACCAATATAGATAGAAAGCCCTGGTCAGGCGAGGTTGATGAACGATCAAAATTGTATATTTATTCAACTATTCTTTAGCAAATAGCAATATTGTGCTTTTCTTAGTTTTCCCAATTTATGCTTAACTGTTCGTAATGAATTAATTTTTATCTTTGTAGAAAAATATGAATATTAAGACAGATTTCAAGAGTTATGGATTTATATTGTAGCAACTTGAGGATGACGGGATAAAGTGTATGACCAAAGTGCCAAAGAAGAGCCCGTTACATGTTTTCTGTATTGAAAAGAAAGATTTGGCCCAATATATGATGACTCAGAACACACTAGAATTAGAATTATATTTGGACTTCTGCAACACCTTGAAATTGGACCCACTATTTAAGAGGGAATTACGGGACGGTACCCCAAAGTTTGGAAAACTCCAATACTCCATCCCATGTGCATGCTAGGGTTGAAAACAGTTCGGTTTGGTCCGGTTCAGGGGGATTTTGAGTGAACCGAGTAAAACCGTTTCGGAGAGAATAAAGAACCGAAACCGGTTTTAGAGTAGTCAGTTTGCTTTGGGTTCTGCTCGTTCCATGTTCGGTTCGGTTCTCGTGAGACAGAGAAGAGATTGGGACTTCAATCTACACAAACGAAGTCATGAACAAATCTACACAAACGAACAAAGCTATTGAAATTAACAGATCTATATATACACACACACATATATACACTAGATCTACATATATATATACCCAGAGCTTCACATCCGGACCCCCGGATTGAAGCTCTTGGGGTATTTTTTTTTGTGTTGCCAATTGTTTGGGGAAATTACAGTTTTTGCGGAAAACTGCTTGGATCAAGCCCTTTCCGGTTTTTTTTTTAAGGTTTCCCGCATAGACCCTTGAAAACACCTTCTGAACACATTGGACGGTTTGGATTTCCCAAAAACAATTTTTAACGTGAAAAAATTACATTTTTTCTTATTTACAGGAGGTCCTTACTAAAAAATTTGCCTATATATACACACACACACACACACAGTTTTTTTGTACTCTCGATCGCCGGCAACCGGACTTTCACAGCCTTCAAATTCTGCAATCTATCAAATAATGGTGTGTGGTAGAGAGACAGAATGCCTTCTCGATTGATCGACGGCCAGACAGCCATCTCGGACGACGACGCACTACGGTGAGAGGACAATGCACTGCGGTGAGAGAATATTGAGAAGTGTGGAAGATGAAGATTTCCATTTGATCTTGGAGAGAGAGAGAGAGAGTCGTGTGTGTCGCCGCTACCAGGGGTGAGGAGAAAAAGTTTGGAAACACTTTAGGGTTACGAGGCTTGGGATTCGCTATATATATACACAATCGTTCGGTCGGTTCGCCCTAAAAACCCTCCGAAGCGGTTTTTAAAATTTAAAATTTTCATAAAACTGGACCGAACCGGCCAAAGAAAAAAACTGAAAAAAATTACTGGTTCGGTTCATTGGTTCGGTTCGGTTTTCTTTTCTTTTTTTGTTCACCCATACCACATGCTGGTTTGCTCTCTCTCTCTCTCTCCACCCTACATGGCACAATCTCTCTCTCTCTCTCTCCTCAACATCCCAAGCCGTATGAAAGTGCCTAAATCATAGGGTACCCTATGAAAGTGTCTAAACCTAAATCCTAAGTTACCCTATGAAAGTTCTTAAACCACTAAAACCCTATAATAGAAAAGTGCACCATAAAACCTAAACCCTAGGGTACCCTAATGAAAGTGTCTAGAACCCTAGAGTACCTATGAAAGTGCCTAAACCACTAAAACCCTATAATATGAAAGTGCACCCTATACCTAAACCCCAAAAAGAGTGATTTACCTTAATGGTAATTAAAAAGAGTGACTTGCCTTAATGGTAATTAGATGCCTCTTTTCTAGACTTAGAGGTAAAAATCTGACTATTTAACTCCGAATTTTGTTTAATTAATAGGTTATTTGCATGTATTATTAGGACTCTAGAAAATTTCCTTTCCCAGTATTTTTTTTTCTTGATTTCTCGCGTAAACCTTTAAAAACACCTTTTTAACACATTGAAAGGATTGAATCATGAAAATTTGATTGGGATCTATGTCCGTCCGCATTTTAAGAGTTTGGATGGGAAAGGGACTGTATATATATGTATGTACGTATGTAAGTACAGTTCATCTCCGGTAAGGGATCCCGCACAATGCTTAGGTGCTGACCTCATAGCTCCGATCAAATTTTAATGATCCAAATGTACAGTTTTGTAAAAAATTGCTCTGATCAATCCCTTTCCGGTATTTTTTCTGTTGTGATTGCAGGGACCCTTAAAAACATGTCTTAAACACATTGAACGGTTCGGACCATCAAAATTAGATCGGAAAATGGGAGGTCCGCATACAAGCAAAGTGAGGGATCCTTTATTAGATCCTTACACCAATACACAGAATGTGAGTAATGTGAGAACATGAAGTCGTATTTTGCAAACAAAAAGCACTCGCATTCTGTGTATGATTCGGTATAAGCTTTGTTGTGCATAACATTTCTGTATTAGATCTTTGGTGTATATATATATAAACCGTCGAATGGGGATATCTTTTGCCTCTTTTTCAATATTGTGTTTCTTGAGATCTTGTCTTCTCCATGGGAGGCTAAAACATTACCAAGGGGTAGGTGTGAAACCACAATAAAACTATGGTGTTTGCTGAACGGTTTTGCAAGGTCTTCGTGCAAGATTATATTATTTGGTTTGGTTCAAATTTTTAGTTAAGTTATTGGCGTTTATAATGTATTGATTTTTCATTAACTCTCGTACGAACAATGCTTTGAATTCGCTGCAAACAAATAAATAACTGTTAAAAATAACAGTTAACAGGTTCTATCAATCTAGAGCCTGTTATTATAAAAATAACTGTTTCATCTTCTGATTAAGATAATCTGTTAAATTAATCTTAGCCGAGTTATAAATCATGTTCTGAATTCTCCTTCCTAGCCATTCTCCGGCATTTTCCCGAAACCAATGCCCAGCATATGTTTAAAATTATTCATATGCCTTGCAGAGGAATGTCCAAAATGACTCTACTCCTTTCGTCATTCCTCGTAGTATAGAAACAGTGTAGTTCATTTGAACTCGCCACAAATTAGAGCAATCACAAATATATATGGTTTACGTTACATGTTCATAACAAATACCTCTGCCCTGAAGTCGGTTCCATGCTATCTGAAGAAAACGCAATTCATTTGAACTCACCACCCTGTGGGAAGAATTTGATCTATTGTCTGTAGCTACCAGCCACCGTGTTACATACAAAGAATATAGAATCATGTCACTACAACTTACAGTTAAATTAATGAATATGCAAGGATCAAAACCCCTGGAACGAATGGATTGTCAAACGCATTTAAATACTACATATACTTACAGGTATAAATGCTCCGGACACCTAAAGTCGTGTTTGTTTTACAGTGTTAACATCTGCCTCATTTCTGACATCTGACTGTTTACACATGCAATCCGGCATTGGATACGTGTAGAGTGAGCTGCTGGGTTTTCTCAATTCGCTTCCTTTTACATCACTGTGATGAAGCATATCTTGCAATTGGTGCTTGAAGGTCTCCCATCTGTGAAACATACAATATCAATTAGTGAAAGCCTTCTGGCATTTGGTTCCCTAGAACTGAAAAATAAACAGAGTACAAGTTAAAGACTTGATTGAAGACAAGTCCGGAATCGCTTAGCTAGTAGATCAATTACAAGGTACACAAAGGATTCCAATGTAAGGACTTGACATATTATGGCCATGCTTGTGCAATTGCGGGGAAAAACTGACAAGAGAATAATGTCTGGAGCGTTTATGCCAAAGAAAGCTTATCCTACAGAACAAACCACACAATGGCGAGACACTGCCCACGGCTGATCAAAACAGAAGCGAGGGAGGGGGTAGTCGGAAAAACCCTGTGGTGACATTGTATTTAATTATTCAGATTTCAAAGATTATCCTACATATAAGATACTTGTCTTATGTGTAAAATAATCTAGACCGCTAATTTTATGGACGGCTACACCCTATGGTGCACCCCCGCATTACAAGATCCCCGGGTCCGGCAAGGGAGCAAAGGCACACAGAGTTTAAGGCTTGAAGCACCTATTTGAATGTCCCAATGCATGTGTTAGTACACAAATAAGAGACTACTTTTAAACTCGTATAATGTTAGAAGCCGCATGCGCAAGGCCGGCCCAGGGTTATGCCCAACAAGCCCCCGAGCTGGTGTGAAAGCCCACCTTGGGCACAATGCGTCCCACATCAAAACGATGTGGAAAATAGCATTGATATATAACTTAGAGCATCCCCAATGGAATACTCAAAAAGAAAATTATTCAAATTTTGGTATTTAGACACTCAAAAAGGGCTCACAATGGCATTTGGATAAATACTCAAAATTAGCAACATTTTTTTTATAAATACTCAAATTTTGGCATTTGGATACTCAAAACTACTAACATTTTCCCAATAATCAAACTTGCATACTCAAAACTACCAACATTTTCCCCTCTTTTGATTATGGACAAAAATAAATCATTGTAGAAACCCATTAAATGAATACTCAAAAGATGATGCGGCAACATTTGAGTATTCACATTTGAGCAGGCCATTAGTGATGCTCTTAGCGCCACCAGCTACTGTATAACTCGAGGCTAACCTTTTGAACCACGTGGTTAGGCTAAGGGTTAGCAGGTTAGCTTGGGGCAAGTTGTCACAAGTATCAGAGCACAACCCTGGTCTACATGTCGCACCATGGCCACAAGGGAGAATGTTTTGGGCCAATGCAACGAGGACGTTGCATCATAAGGTAGAGAGAATGTGAAAGCCCACCTTGGGCACAATGAGTCCCACATCGAAAAGATGTGGGAAATAGCATTGATGTATAACGTAGCGCCACCAGCAACTATATAACTCGAGATTAACCTTTTGAATCAAGTGGATAGGTTAATGGTTAGTTGGTCAGCTGGGACGGGTTACAACTGGGGCAACCAAAAAAAAAAAAATTGAGCATGCATATAAGTTATCCCGTGATTCTGAGCATGTGGAGCTATTGCATCAATTGTCTGTGCCAACTCAAAACACCCATTGGTCCCTCGTTCAAGTTCTAGATGGGGCTTCTTGCCAAAAGCAAACTTTTTGCTTATTTTTGTTGGATAAGTGTAGATAATATACACCTCTTGGACCTCTGGTATTATAAAGTAGGTATACGTTAGTGATAGTAGGTGTTTAAAGTTTAAATCTTTTGCACATCATAAATATTTTGATGAGTTTTTAATTTTATTTTCTATCATTTGTTGTAATTTTTTTTTTAATTTTAATATCATATTTACAAATAAAACACTTTTGACTATAAATAAACCAAAGTAATTAATTTCCACTCGACAAACTTTGATGATTCAAATAATCAATTCTCTTATTGTCAAAAGTAATATTCTTATAATTAAAGTTAATAACTTGATTAGTTAGAGAAAACGCATTGTTTAATTTTTTTTCTAATAGTATAAACAAGTTTCGAAGTTTATTTTAGTCAAATTACGAAGCTAAAAGACCGTGTTTAATCTTTTTACCTTATATTAGCCCACCTATATTGAACTTTTTTATTTTTATTTTTAAAAAGGTCCTATCTTTTAAATTCGTTTTAGGCCTCCAAAATATCAGGGCCAGCCTTGTAAGTGGGCAAACAAGCTTTGTGCCGGGCTTGTGCAACCAAAACACTGGGGCTGGCCTTGTGCATACGTTATGAAGATTGACATCAACATTAATTTTTTCTTTTTTGTGTGAGGCTGTGAGCACAAACAAATCATGTGAGTGCAGATATTACATGAATAAACTTTTTTATTCTTTTCCTAATTCGATGTCTGTTACAATTTTTCTCTTTCTTTGTATATTTTCTATTGTTGCTTTGGAATTAATATCATGAAGATCATGGTAAAAACATCATTGTGATCTGAAGACATATGATGAATAGTTTGGCACAGGGCATAAGTTAACTGGACAATATGTTGAACAATAGTGTATGGCCTCTTCTATTTCCGAGTACCCGTGTTCGACGGACATGACATGGCAAGAGCACCCTCAATGGCCTCACCAAAATTAGATAACCAAAAGTTGCCACATCAGCTTTTGGTTATCCATTTAGAGATTGCTAAAGTTATCAATGTGATGTTTTTTTGTCTATAACAAAAAACAATACACCCCCATCACTTTTTCAGACTTGGATAACCAAAACTTACCACATCACTTTTTCAAACTACAAAAAATGGTTTTTGAAACTGTTTTTAAAAATTTTGAAAACTTTTTTAAAACAAAACAGCAATTTTTGGGAAATAGTTTTTGAAAAACAGTTTTTTTTTCTTAAAAAAAAAAAAAAAAAACTATTACAGCTTTTGAAAGAACATTTTTATTTTTTAAAGTTTCTTGAGAAAAACAGTTTTACAAAAAACCATACTTTGAAAAAAAAATTACTCATGCTGTTTATTATGTAAAAAGAAAAAAAACAGTTTCTAAAAAAAAAAAACTTTTAAAAACTGTTACTGAAAAAAATAGTATTTTGAAAAGAAAAAAAAAAAATTTCCGAATAGAGAATAGTTTTTGAAAAAAAAAATTGTTTTGCAAAATAAATTTTGAAAACATTGTTGAGAGAGAGAGAAGGGAAAAGAGAAGTTTTTTGTCATTTTGTATAATGACGGGTGTACTAGATTGAGTAGATGTGGGGTCCACTACATATGATTATCGGCAAAAGATTGCTAGTTTTGGTTATCTAAGAGCCAAAATTTGGTTAGTTGCTAAGAGGTTGCTAAGTTTGGTTATTCCAATGTAAGCACTTTTTTTAACAAACAATGCTAACCTTAGCAAACCTTTTGCTTTTGGTAGGCCGTTGAAGATGGTCTAAAAGTATGGTCACATGGGATGTGTCCACCCCAATCAAGACATCTAGATCCTCAAATTTTACCATATGTAAAGAAAGTAGCTCCTAGCAAGACATAACAATTCCATTTTGTATCGTCAGTACCTTTAATTTCTTGTATATTTCTTAGTAGTTCAACATATTACCTAACAATATTGGATCACATACAATTCAAATTTGTATTCAGCGCATGTCTCCTTGCTGATACCTAAGTTATGGACACATCCCAATATATCATAGTACTCATACCTGAATCGTAGCATAGATGCAGAATAGAAAGGCTAAATTTAGGCATGTCAACTTATGATTGGTAATGCCATGGACATTATCATGGACCTATGATAATAATACCAGAACAATGATAAACATGGCTCAATTCACAACTCTTTCACTTTTCAGACCTTCAATGTATTTTTGTATCAGTAGACTCTACCAATACCTTAACTATCCGGTTATCTTTCATGGTGACCCGAGCATATGAGAATGCTAATACAAGATCCTTCCAACCAAAAGTACATCACAAACTCAAGTGACAACTTGACTAGAGTCTAGACAATCACCGTAATTACCAGGTTTCTAAAAGGCAGCGCCTAGGCGCTAGGTGGTTGTCCGCCACCTCAACTAGGGTCCTAGACATTACATTAGGCGGAGGGACGATTAGTTGGTCATTGAGCGGGATTAGTTCTAAAAGGCAGCGCCTAGGCGCTAGGTGGTGATCCGCCTCCTCAACTAGGGTCCTACACGTTACATTAGGTGGAGGGACAATTAGTCGGTCACTAGGCGGGATTAGTTGGGTAGGCAGAATTAGTCACCTAGGCAGCATTGGTGGCATAGGCAGGGACTAGTCGACGAATATATTTTGTAATTTGTTTGAATTGGGGTTTAAATATGTAATATATAAAGCACAGGGTGTCAGTGTTATTTTAACAAAAATGTATGTAATGACTTTTGAGTTCTCATGACAATCAACATCCCTAAATTGCAGCAACGCAAACCTCCGGAAAGTAAAAATTATGACCAAAAAGAAGGAAGCGGCATAGCGCCTAGCGATTTTTAGAACCATGACAAATACCAAGATTGAGTGCTGAATTGTCACCAGAAATCACATTGAGCAACTAGCTGACCTCCAACCCCCAGCCACCACAAAGAAACAAGGGAAAAAACGTGTTGTAGCAAAGAGTATCATTGCCTCACAATGTGGCATGGACTACTTTAGGAAGCCTAGTCAACATAAGATGCCAACAGCGAGCATGTCGCATGTCACTAAATGACATACGACCATACTGCTAGAGGAGTAGGAGCTCATAGTGACCATAAAATAGTTACTTTTTTGCTAATCCCACGGATAGATCTTTCTCTAAATAAAATTTAATCTCAGTTTGATCCTACAATAAGAAAGCTAAATCCTTATCTGTACCAAACATAATGTGTCTCAGGTGTAACTCGTTTATATTGTTAGGTGCCTGGTGCCTCATACTTGCATCGAATTTTTATGACACGTCTCCTATGACCTATCCTTTGGTTTAAGATCGAGGGAGACCCATCACCCAACACCCACCTACATGCAATACTCGAATCCAAGTCTTAGATAAAACAGTTTCCCTGTCAGCAAGAATTTGGAAGTAATTGACAGTATAAGTATGTGAATATATGTTTCTAACGGAGCCTCTCTAGTCCCCAAAAGAAACTGGATGGTCCTGTTCGGTCCATCTTCTGGGAACACTCGATGATCGTAAATGTTAATTTTTAAGAACTCATCAAGTACATCAAGAACGCCAAAAAAATGTTCATCTGACATCAATTGATATGATTTCGGAACAAATATATCTTGTATATCTTGAAAAAATTAAGATTGGACACTGGATCAGAACCTATTTTTCTCAACATAAATGTGTTCCGAAGATATATCAATAGATCTCTTACAACTATACCATTTCGCGCAATTGATATCTAGACAAGTTCAGAAAAGTGGACGGTTCTAATCATCGAATTAGGCCTGAGAAGGACATTATGATCCAATAAACAAGACACTGCAAATATAAACACAAACCCCATCAAACAATAGAAGCTATGATGGCTTTGTTAGCTTTGCTGAAGGAAGCTATGAGGGAAAATATTAAATTTAGCATTTGTTTTAAGTGCTAATAGCTTTTGGCCAAGCACATGGGAAGGAGCACCAGTCATGGAGTAATAAAGTTAGTAGGATGGAGAGCTGTAGAGAAGATCACCTGATCTTGGGGCTATCAAATAATAGTGCTAGTTTTCTCTTATCAGGATTGATGGTTTTGGAATGCCCACCGTATAAGTAGCGCCTATGACCCATCAAGAAGTGCGGGAAGTTGCCACCTTGAGTTGTGACAAAGACTTCACTGTGAAGGCAAACTGTATAATCAAGAGCAGCCAATCTAGACGAGTGGCCCTACATCAGATAATTCGTTGCAATAACTTAATTTTTTTATCATTGAAAATGTGAAAAAAACAAATCATGAATGCACATTTCAGACCACCATCATACCTGAAATGGAGCAAGTTCTTCAGGGGAAGCTAGTGTATCCTTCGTTTCTAAAAGTGGAAAGATTTTTTTTAGTGGGGCCATATACTTCTCAGCATTATAAATTTTCCCTGCCGCAACATAAACAGAGGTGGTGTTGTCAAAACCCATGCCCCTAAGCATCATTCCCACCTGCAAAAGATGATTGAAGAACCATTAAAACATTAAGTTGAGGGAATTCATACAGTTGTTAGTGGTAGATAACAAGATAAACAGTTGCGCAGTATAAAGTCCAATATAACAGAAAACTACATCCCCTCCTAATTCTACTAAAGCTTGAATAGTTGAAAATTCAGGGGCATGAATGGCTCAGAGTAATAAGGTAACAAAACGTACGGAAAAAACAATTCTCCTCTGACAGCTGGCTCGGAAAAACCTCTAGTGATTTTGCAAGTTTAAAGACGCGCGCGCGCGCACACACAAGTACGAATAAAGAGCACTTCTATTTTTAAAAGCATATACAATGAAGGAGCACATAATAGAGGTGAGCGGATATGAGGAAGGAGCACATGAATAGTCCCACAATTTCATGGTTAGATACCTCCAAGGGAGTCAATGGGCATTTACCATCCATACGAATTGCACCAGGCCTAATTATTCGACCCCTCTTACGGAACTTCCCTCTCCAACTTCTTTCACGAGCACTATCCATTTCATGCTTTTCTTCCTCACCACCATCATACTCACAGCAGGAGAATGCCACCATATCCTTTAAAAAGAGAAAATTGGACACTTGAGATACATGCAGAACAAAAATTTACGAGTTTTGAAACCTTAGGTTGAGAAAGAAAGAGTATCACCTCTTCAAACCGGAGATGCACCGAAATATACTTTCCACCACTCTTCGAGCTATTCTTAACCATCCGGTCAACCATCTTCGCCGCAAGAATTCGTATAGGCTCTGAAAACCTAAGTGCCTCAAAATTGGCCAAGCATCTAATACCTTGAATATTTGGTGGAACTGCATGAGCCAATCTGTTAGAGAAAGGTGCTATCCGCACAGCCCTGCAGCGTGATTTAGAATACAGTTATACAAAGTCTAGAAAGTACTCCCTCCGTTCCAAATTGTTGGTCACTTTCTTTTTAAGCAGACATGCAATAACTGCATTCAATAAATGCATTCACATTAAACAAATTCATTAATTTCTAACAATGCCCTTATATTTTCAACTTCTGAATGAAATGATGGTTGTTGGTAAAGGGGTTATTTTGGAATATTGAATAAATTTTGTTTTGACTTTTCAAAGAGTACTAACAATTTGGAACACCCCAAAATAGTATAAGGGACATGCAATTTGGAACGGAGGGAGTATATTACTCCATACTTGGTACACACGGGCAAGTAAATGGGTAATATGGTCTCCCACAAAGCTGGTTCTAAGAAACGAGGTAAACGAAGTTATGATCAAGAGTTAGAATGGCTGACGCTAATCCTTCTAAAATCTACTATCCTCATAGGAGCAAAATAGTTAAGTAACTAAGAAAGGGAAGAAAATGGAAGGACAAACTTCACTTTGACACCGTGTTTAGTTAGTCCATGTGTGGTTTGACCCCTGACCTTGCCTTATCAGAACATTGATTTTTGTGGTTTCCGGACTTGTGTGCACCAGTACTTTTATGTTCAAATTGATGGAGATTCTGCCACAATTGCTAAAATTAAGCGTGCCAAAGGAAAACTAGAAAACAATTTTGACACAAAAATACTATTTTTATCCTTATCTTCATCTTCCACCTCTAATCCAACTAAAAACCTCGAAATAGCTTACTACCACCAACACCTATAGGATCATGAGCAACTGTAGTAGTATGTTACCGATCGTTGTGCTTGTTTCCCTTACATACACAGATATACTAATCTTATTTCACACTTGCTTCATGACTCCTTTAATAAGAATCTATTCTTCCTGCATTTGGTTTTGGTATGTTCAAAAGGAAAAAGAATGGGTCATAGACTCTCAATTCAGGCAGATTAAAAAAAAAAAAAAAAGAGACTCCATTTAGACACCTCTCACCGTACCTAAACCAGCCCCATCCCCCAAATCCCTGTTTCCTATTTCCCAATTCTCATTTTTCTTCAACGAATGCCATAGAACGATGCAAACAAGTCTATGAAAAGGTCCAAGATTCCCCAGGATAAAAGGAGAGGAAAGAATTAATTTTTTTGCGGACTCTAATTCTTGGCTTCAAGTTGCCCCATTCTGTCAGAAACATAGTCGATCTAAACCATTTAACAAAATATGTTTGGCGGTGCTAATGGAGCAATGGTGGAGGGGAAGGGAGAGATTGGTGGGTGGACTGGTTGTTTTCATAGGTTTATATGCATGTATAGATATGTACAAGTACTTGTGTGAGGAAGAAGAAGAAAAGCAAGGAGGACACTTTTAACTTTTGGGGAGATTGGATGAAAAGGTACCGGCGCACATAAGTCCCCAAACCAGAGGAATTTATGTGCTGATAAGTGAAGGTGAGGGGGTGAAACCGCATATTGGCTAAACCACGGGGGTTCAAAATGAAGTTTACCCAAAATGGAACGAAGGCAGTAGAGAGAGCATAGTCCATTTCTTGGTTAAATGTGCAAAAGATATGCCAATAAAGGCAAGTTCAGTGGTGGACTTTATTCTCCACACTGCATGGTCAACTTTGACAAGTCTGATATTTTTTAACCCATTGAAATGTGATCAACTTGAATGCCATAACATAATATTCTATCCCACAGGGGCAGAGCCAGAAATTTTGCTTAGTGGGGCCAAAATTCCCAATGCAATACGGAGTATATTTTTCCAATTTACTAGTCCAAAAAATAACTACATTAAGAACTGTGTTGCCCCCTTGTTTCCTAGCTTTATCCATCATGCTGCCAAAAAGAGAGATCTTCCAATTGCTGGCACAACAAATGTAGATCATGGACCTCCAATGTGCCAGAAACCCTTGCACTGTCCATCTCCTAATATTCGATCAAGAAAATGGAGAAGAGTATGATTAGCCAATTCACATACTATACGCGTGCAGGAGCGGGAGCGGAAAGCATCTTTCAAAAACATCTCAAACTACTAAAATTCGAAAGAGCGACAATTGAGAGCAGGAGTGGATGGTCCCATTGGAGAATCATATGACCTAGATTATAAGCATCTCAGCTAGGAGGGGGAAAGTTGGTTTTGCCTCGAGACACTATTTTTAGAGCAAACTTCTAGTGTAACTGTTATTTTATTTTATTTTTATCTAACCTTCTAATGAACTTGATTGCAACCTTCTCAATAGTCTAGGGATGAAATAGGTTGGTTTCAAAGGTTAGGGACAACGTAAACACATGTGGGATAGTTAAAGGGACACAATTGAAAATTTGCAGTAAAATTAGAAGCCAGATCCTGATAATAAAAGGTATACATTACATACCCCATCTCTAACAGCTTTGGAAGGACCTTTTGAAGATAGTAGGTTGGACTTGACCAAGCTTTTACTCTCAAGTTCACGATGCTGCTAATATTGTGGTCGAAGCGCTGCAGTGTTTCTTCTGGGAGCTCTTTGATAACATTCACATGATTTCTTAGTGCATAAATGAAGAATTCCTCGTCAAAAATGTCCCCAAACTTGCTGCAAAAATTCAAAAAGTAACAAAATTTTGATCTTACAGCAATAATAAGATGGAGAAAGTATGTAAAGTCTACTCATTGAAACATGAGCTTATGTAGCTAATTCTATAATAATGATGCATGAAATAAGCTAAACAAATATTATTTTATTTTCTATGGCTTCACAAGTGAATTATCATCATCTACCAGTATAGCTAAGCTATTGGAGGGATACAGCTTAGCCTTGTGGCATAGTATTTTGAATGATAAGTAAGGTATGGGCCGTATGGCTAAAGAGAACTGATCTTTCCATTTAATGCGTTAGGATGGCAGGAAGATAAATATATATATATAGGCTCCGTGTCTAGGGTCTAGACCCATTAGCATTGAACCTAGAGTGCAAATTGTGTCGCACAATTCACGAGAGATGTAACATGAAGGTTCCACCAAGTAGAGTCAATGGTGTAGCCGATCATGCAGGCTGTTACAAGCGCAAGGAAAAGTAAATTTAAAGAAGGCGTAAAATATGGAAATTGGCATGGTTTCAAGATTAGATCTAAAGAAGCATGCATAGTCAATTGGATCCAAGGGAACTAAGAAAACCGTCGTAGTAGAGTCAAACTTATGTTTAGTACTGAATAGATTGTCACTGTTTTGTATCAATGAGTTCACTTACCGGGAAGAAGAAGAAGAAGAAGAAGAATGTCTCTGGTTAGTTTTCCAGTCAGGGGTATTTAATTTGGTTATTTTTTAGGTTTTCTGTACGTGGGCTGTAGTGGTCGCCCATGGGTCATCTTATGAGTCAAGTTACTAATGTCTTTCATTACCTCTTATTTTTGGGTTTAGACTGATTTTAGATTTCAAACATTAGTTTCCTTATTTAAATTAGGAAGTCTCTAGTCTAAAAATAATGATGTTATGCCTCAATAATAAGGGAAATCAATATTATGGACAATTCAGAGCTTTACAACCTCTTTGATGGATAGTGTGATGCAATCAAACCCTAGGTGCGATGCCTAAAGCTTCTAGGAGTGATTTGTGCTTTCATCTGATTTAGTGATTTGTAGACCTAAGAAATCAAACCCTACTATTTCAATCAGCCCCAGTTGCTGTTCAATCCAATTCACAGCCTATACAACGTAAAATGTACTAGAAAATTCCCTAATCACAGCTCTTGCTTCCCTTACAATTCCAAAAATCTTGCAATCGTCCTATGTCACCCCAATAATATGCAGAATAAAGTCAGATGAAAGCAAAAAATCAGAATTCAGCAGAAAGGTTCCAATTCCATGAGCTTTGGGGCCCAAAATAAAGCCCTGAAAGGCACCAAAATTAACGCTACACAAAAACACTTAGATATCAATTCAGAAACCTTCTCAAACCAAAAGATTACAACTGTACATGTGAGAGGTTGAAAGCTAGGTAATGGTGACCAAGGAAAAAAGTGTGCACAGAACAGAGGTGATGAGTGGCAAACATGATGCAGTCAATACATCATAAGCGCTGATAAAAAAAAAAAAGGTCATAAGCAAGGTGATAAGGCACTTACAAGCACCTAACCCAAAGTAGGTTACCAAACACACACAAACTTAAATAGCTACCAAATCAATTAACTTAATTTAAGGGAAATCCAGCTCTTCAAGTCCCCTTTCTTCCTTTTTTGCTGCGTAGAGTAAACCACTTTCCCACCAAACTAATCTCTGATCTTCACCACATTAATACGGGAGCTTCCAAAGCTCTGAAAGTTCCCAAAACATGGTCGGGAAGGAGTTTTAGTATCATATTTTTGTTGTTCCAAATGAACCCTCTGTTATATTGAGCTTGATGAATGGTCACATACACACACACACACAGGCCTCACTTCATGGAGAAAAAAAGTTGAGGATCAACAGGTGAGAAAAGTGCTCAAACTATATCTTGAGATCAAGAATAAACCTTTTTCTCCTTTTCTTCGGGTTTCACTTTGAAGTCCACGACAAGGAGGGGAATTCCTAGCTTGGCATGAGCAAACTCAAGGTAATTTGAATACTGTACTCCGGCAACTTTGATCTTTATTGTTATTGGAACAGGCAGGGTACCACTGTTTCTTCTGAAATTCTTCAAGTCAACCCTATTCTAAAAACTCCAAGCAAGACTTTAGTGCGTTGATCTGCAGCCTAAGCAAAACTAGCTCGGGCAAAAGCTGAAGTGAATTTAGTGAATTTATTTATTTCTCATCATTTTGTGTTTGTTCATATTGTCAATCATATTAATATATGAAATTTTATAGTTCAAAAGACTGAAGCCCAAAAAAATAATTATGGTCTTAATTCAATCTAATTCAGACAAGCTACCATTGCAAACGCCAATTGGATAGTTAGCAGATACCGGGATAAAAAGAAAATCTATAGGGAGTTAACTAGATGTGGCAATCTCAACGCGAACCTATTAATCTGGCCAAGTGCGCCCACTTATAACCCACCCAAACCCATCCTTATCCTATAGAGGCTTGTTAATGGGTGACACTAAATGAACCCATTTATAGATGGGTTTACATGGCTTCTACAGTGGTGGCATCATTTTTGGCGTTGAGGTACTATCTGATAAAGTCAACATAACTCGTTCTGTCAAATAGGATCATGGGCGATCTCATAGACCACTTCATCAGATCGTCATTCTCGTATTCCTATTATCCATCAGTATGTCATACGGAGTAGCAATCAAACATCTTGCTATGTATCTACACAAAAGTATATATGTCTTGTATATGTATTCCAAATTACGGAAATACTTAATCAAAACTAAAACTGTATCCCTAGATCATCCATTCTGTAAGTACAACTCAGGTCCCTCAAATTATGTCTCTGCAAAAAAATCTGTATTCAGAGGTTGATCTTCCTACTTCAGCAACTCTTCTAATTGTTCCTTTACTGCGAATATCTGTCAGTGAAAATTAAACTTTTTCAGTGGTAGCTGACATGCAATTCAAAGAGAGCAGATAAAGGAGGAGACAAGGGGGAAAACGGGTCAAGCCGCAGTTATTGGTATGATCCGACCCACATTTGGCCCCCAAATTTAACCCAATTGTTGACCTACACTTCGCCCATTCATATTTAACCAGTAAACCGCTCAAACCTGCCCATTTTCCATCTCTAGAATTAACAACAGCCAAAGCAACACGTAAAGCTTGAAATAAATATACTCTCGACACCTAGTTTTGAAGCTAAGCTATGCTCAGCTGGAAAAGAGACTCAGATAATTAAACTCTCTGACTGAAAATGTTTTCCTTTTTTTCCCAATGTCGAAGGGAGAATAAAAAAAGGGGTAATCCTGCAACGAAAATGCAAGAGTTATTTAAAGGAAACTGAACAAAATTGTCACCTGGAATCTCGCCAAACACTGTTTAAATGAAATATTGGAATAACAAGAGTCGCGTTTAGAAGTCCAGCTACAGCAACTGCATCACATATCTGCGTCCAAAAGAAGTAGTAAAGCTCTTATAGCACTTAAGCAAGCACACTTATTCTTACTTCCAAAAGAAGATAGGGATATTAGATATAATCTTGGCTCCACTCCATATACTTATAGCACCGTCTTTCCCTGAGCATAACCAACCAATTCTTGTACTCAAGAAAAGGAGACAGAAGAGAGAGGCAGACATACAGATAATCGTTGTTGGTTCAAGCCACCATTCGCTTCAATTATAAGAAAGCCATTTGACTTTGACCCTAGAAATCGAAGAATAGAAACATAACAGTAAGAGCTCTCTTTCGATTGCAATTTCATATTGATTGGAACAAATAGATGTAGAAAATAAATCGAATCAGGATTTAAATACATTCCATATATGAAATTTATATCTATATATGATATATGCAGAGAATATTGTAGATAGGAGTATTGGAGAGTGATTGATATTAAGCTTTTATTATTATAGAGTATACACTCTGATAACCCAAATAGAGAGGATGGTAGACAGAGCGATTCACATATTTCTTTCTACCACACTCTCACATCACATTGAATACTGCCGATTCGAGTCTGCTCAATTCATTCAAGACGGGAAATTGAGCACAAGGCAAACCAATTAATAAGATCACAAAAAAAAAAAAAAACATGCAGTAAAAGGGAAAAAGATTCTCCATCAGTATTTAAAAGGCATTACCAAAAAAGTGAATGTTAGTATGGTTTTAGACATTTGGTTAAGGACAACAGAATAAAACCATTCAGACTATATTTTCTTATAAAATTCCTAGATGACAGCAAGTTACCAGAAGGTCTAGAACCAAACAACAAAACCTTATGTTCCTTGTACATTGTTCCCACTGCCAGATGTTCTCCTTTGTACCCTCCAGGAGTTATCTCTATCTTATGCTAGGAGGTTAAAGCACCTTTTTTCAATAAATATAGGCCCATTGTACTGATAATAAGATAGCTAAACCTTAATAACCTAAATCCTAATGGAGTAACATTGGCAAACCAAATACCACAAACGGATACCTTAAGGTCTCAATTAAATTGGAAAATTAATTATCCAACTTCATACTGTTCATATTAAAGTTGATAGTAACTGCTAACAGGAAGATTAACTATCAAAATTAATTGGACAAATGACGATTATGTACAAACCACGAATATCACCTTGTGAGTTGATCTAGAAAATATTTAACCTGTTGTCATAGACTCAAATTTGCCATATGCTACCTCGATCGTGGCCTCAGTCACCACCTTGATCAACTTTACGCAATTGATTACAAAAATATCCAAACTTTAGAACAACAAGTTACACTTCAATCCTAGACTTGGATATCTCCGGAACATATTTAGCAATGAATTCAAGCTTCCACAAATATGTCCTTTACGAGGGAAACAAATTCGGATGAAGTTAATAAGGTTAACATCACTAAAGTTTGCTATAAAAGGTTGACTAACATAGTACTCCCTCCGTCCCATAAAGTTTGATCACTACGAAACTACGTGCAATTTTCAAACTAAAAAATAATGTATTTACCAAAATAATTTTTGAATTTTTTTTGCATCGTATAAAAGTTCTCGATGAGATCTATCAAACAAGATCCATATTGATTAAAAAATTATTTTCGTAAGCACATTATTTTTTAGCTTGAAAATTGCACGTAGTTTCGTAGTGATCAAACTTTATGGGACGGAGGGAGTACGAGATAAGTCCTATCGCTATCACTATAATCATGATAGATACTAAAACATGACCAAGAAATGCAGCTTCATACTCTTTTCTCTGCAATCAATAGAAAGGGCAAGTGCTATAGATAAAACTCAGACCTGTTTGAGAAAATCCATGATCAAGACAAGGCTTCCAACCTTGACGGAGCCTTGGGTTCCACGCATGCATTAACTGCAATTTCACGAGAGACCATTTTGTAGGTTGAAAGATTTCAGCAACAGCCATGGAAAAAGTATTCATATCGACATAGCAACAAAAAACTCAAGCAGACTATCACAAATTCATCAAGCAAGAGCACAAAAATTAAGGAACTACACTAAGTTAAATGAATGATAACAAAGACACTCTCATTATCAGGAGTCTCACTGAAATGGGAAAATAAATCACAACTTACATGTACGTTACAAACGATTAATCAACTGTCCTAATTGTCATCATCCCTTAAAAGCAATCAAATTCGGAATTCTATAAGTCCTACACATCTTACGTCAGTGGTTTCCTGGAATGCAACCAAACAAAAGCCTAACAATTGCAAGTTTTTTTCCTAGCATAAAAGCGTCCAACTCAAATTCAATTGGCGGAGGGGAGAGAGAGCCCAAGCTCAATATTTTGAAGGTGACAATTAACCGACTTGAGGCACTTTTGGCACCAACAAGAGAATATCACTTGCTTACCAAATCGAGAGTCTAGCTCAAAGCCTCTCAAAGATACCAGATTAAAGCATCCAACTAAAAAATCAAATCAATTGGCTATAAAAAGATAGAAGCTCGTATACTACATACTACGTGAGCAAGGGTGATAGTTAACCCATGTGGAACAAGCTCACCACATAGCACCAGTAAGGGGGTAAAAATTTATAGTCCGTATTGTTTGTCCGTTTTTTAAAATCTCTGATACAAACATTTAAGCACTTTTGCGCATAATTTTTGTATCTTTTCAGCCAATCAGAAGAACTAAATGAAACATTTGAATTGGTAAAAAGAAATCAAAAATAGAATACGCTGGACTGATTTATTTATTGATTCGGTGAAGCATGACTTACAAAACATGCAAATTATAAGGGACGGAGGGAATATTTTCATGTGTCTATCTAACGAAAAAACAGTATAAAAGGTACATGTTCTGTACGTGTGCATAAGTAAAAAAGCTCGTACCGCATTGGAGGAGGTTCCGTTGTTTTCAGCCTCCATGAAAGGCCAGAGCTTCTCAAAAACCTGAGGACTCCGATAAACCGACCCCATCGGAGCCGCCTTACCACTAACCCTATCACTAACAACGACGATATCAAACCCTAAACTCCCCATATACAACAACATCCCCGATATATACAACAACGGCGCGAACAAAAGCACCCCCCGCCGCCTGTAAACCCCCGCCACAACCATGTACAACAACCGCTCTAAAATATTCTGAAGCTTCGCATCCCCACCATTACCTCCTACTCCCCCAAAACTGCCACCGACAGCGCTGCCACCGACAACTGAATGCTTGGACCGGCCGTGGCGGAACCGGGGCGAGGACGGGGGTGAGGGCGTTGACGGCCGCCCTAGGCGGCTGTAGCCGTGCATTGAAGGTGAGTGGGCAAGCGAGCACTAGGGTGTAATTGTAATTGGGGGAAAATGATCGGACACCGGATAATTGTGCAGATTAGTCGATTTGCGCGTATATGATGTGGTTTTTATTGTTGTTGTGAGATGATCTGGAACTTCATCTGCTTGATGAAGCTGAGTATTTCGAGGAATTGAGATGAACTAGCTTTGGAAAGCTGCACTGTGTTGTTAAAACCTGAGTATATTACATATAGTGAGAGAGAGAGAGAGAGAGAGAGAGAGATTGCGTATTAAGGGTGTGGTTTTTCAGTTTTCACGGACAATGGCAACTTTGTGGGTGGGAACATTTATTAGGCATCGTCACTTGGATTTGAACGTTGAAGGATGAAGCCCTTTGATTCTGCCAATTATTCCATCACACATTAATGTAAAGATGGAGAATTGATATTGACACTCTTCATTTTGATATTGTCACTCCATGATTTAGGCCTTCTTTGGTTAATAATCCAGATTATGGATTATTGGATTATTCATTTTGTCTTTATTTAAATTTTTTTTGCATTTGTTAGTTTTGCGTCAAGAAGATTTTGTGGTTTCTGGATAAGTATTTCGGCTTTATTCAAAAAAATATTTGGTTTGACCATAATTTTGTACTTGTTAGATTCGTCTCGTCGAGAGGAATTCAGAAACCACAAAATCTTCTTGACGCAAAACTAACAAATGCAAAAAAATTTAAATAAAGACAAAATGAATAATCCAATAATCCATAATCTGAATTATTAGCCAAAGAAGTTAGTAATTTCACCTAGACAAAATAGAGAGTATCAATATCAATCCCTTAAAGATGTTAGAACACCCCATAATCTAGGAAAATGCTACAATACACACTCTTTATTTGAGTGTGCATCTTACGCACTCCTATAAAAGTTACGGAACACATCAAAATGTTACGTATCATAGAAAATGTTACGAATCATATTGCTGAAAAGTTACGAAACACTAAAAAATGTTATGATTGTCAATAAGATGACATAATCTGAACCATACAATAGATGCATGTGATGCACACTTTTAATAAATGTGTATTGTAGTCATTTCCCTAATGTAATACATTAAAGTGTAAATGTTGAGGTGTCACGTTAACGGAATTCAAAACAATAGAATAATTACTCATTTATTTGCTAACCAGTAACCACCCAAAAAAGATGTGATTTTTTGGAATGCGGCCGGCTCTGCAAAGGGATCAATATTCGAGTATTCAACTATAGGTGGTGCGCATGTTGAATTTAATATTGGGATAGAAGTGTGACTGATTACCATTACTATTTATTTATTGAGATATGAGTATTATTTTATTGTTATGTGGAGTACATTTTCGTTCATCAGAAATAACGGAAGTATTATCATATGAAAAAAAAAAAAGTGAATTTAAAAAGTTAACATAATTTATTTCGTATATGAACAAAGATAGAAAATAAGTGCAGAAAATAAAAAAACGTAGCATAAATTTTTTTGGGTTGTTTATTACTAGGAGTACTATTTTATCGGATTAAATTTATATGGAAATAAATAAGACATTACTTGAAAAAAAGTAGTATAAAAGTTTTGAACATAGTATAAAAGTTTGCATTGTTTATTGGACCTGTTCAGAGCCAGCCACATTTTTTTTTAGTGGAGAATGTGATGCATTTTTGTGTTTTCAATTTGGGAGGAGTGTTTGGGAGAAATGTGCAAAATACATTTTGCAAGTAGAAAATGTGAAAAGTAGCAGAGCACTTCTTTTTAACTTCCATTGAAAAACAGAGAACTCATTATCTAACAATGTGTTTCGGGGGACAACCCCCAAACACCCAAACGGCCCGATTGGATGCCGGATTAGTTTTAGGGGTATTAAATATGGAGGGGGTATAAGATAGTATTGGTAAAATATATGGAGGGTGGCTCCACAGTGATGTGACATTTATGGAGGGGGATTAAGTAGTACTTGGTTTGGATGATTTTGTAAGAAGGGAGATTAAATTTGGGTGGATGATGTAAAAAGCTGTCAAAAGACTTTTTTGCCCTTGTGTGAATATTCATATTAGTTATGTGTTTTTTTAATTAGATAAATCTAATAATTAATTTATTTATTATTGAAACTCAATAACTAATTAAGCTATAAGATTTAATTGTAATTAATTTTTATATTAATTGTTTATTATAAAAATTAATTTAGATGTTTACTTTTTATTATAAAAATGATTGAATCGGATCATCTTTTAGGAGTTTTCAAAAAGTATGTCAAAAAACTAACGAGATTTTTGGGTAAAAAATGGTGGCGTTGACAATTGAAAGAACAAAAAATGTGGTTGTGCTATTTTTTTTTTTTAAGTTGCAAGATTAAGCAGTAGATCTCTTGTTTTCAATCCAGTTTCTGAGCATTAAAATAATACTCCTAACTTTTAGTACATTTTCAAATAATAAAAAAGAAAACACAACACATGCCAATGTCTTAGGAGGGGTATTGGGAGGGGGTATTAAAAGGGGTACAATGGTCATTTTCCAGGGGGTATTAGGGGGTCATAAATATGGACACCCCCTGAGGTGTCCATAAATAACACCCCTGCAGGGGTGACATTTTATCCGGGTGATAAATAACACCCCTGCACTTATTTTTGGCAAACCATTCCATAGCCGTGGGCCCGGGCATAAATAAGACCCCCCATATTTATGCCCCCCACTAAGACTCCATCCAAATGGGCTCTGTGATAAGTAGAATTGAAAAATACAAAAAATAGGCAGTCAAACAGCCGGAACCACATCAGCTGGCACGGGTTGTTATAACACGGGTCACCGCGGTGATCAAATAAATCGCTCCAAAGGGGCTATGGGCATACAGGAACCTACCTGTAATTGCCCATCGCTACGGAGATGAGCTTATAAGTGCCAAATTGTTCGGGTATTGTACTCAAATGGTCTTATCCTTATCTACACCCCGTGATCCAAAGATCTTAATCACATTAAATGCCAATAAAAACACCTCCCCATAGTAAGCAACTGATAGGTCATAACCGACCTCCTAGGTCAGCTCGTATAGAAGGGCTCGGCTCGGCATATAAATTAGCTCTGTCCTACATGACCGAGCTGATCAGAATGGCAAGATACTTCTCTTTAATTACTTAAAGGTGCTAAAAGGGATTCTATCCCTAAAGGTTTATCCAACCCAGAAGACTAACATACAACGAAGTTGTAGGATAAACATCAATAACCGGGAGCCAAGGCTCCAAATCCTCAAAGGACTCTACAATCCCGAATGCGTATAGAAAGCTAATCAGATAATCCGAGAGGTAGGTTATTCTGGACATTCAATTGTCTAGAGTAAATTAACTACAAGCAATCTACTGACTTAGGCATCGGAGGCTGGCCGGTTGGCTAACACCACATCGGTGTCCCCAGATTAATTTTGTTTTGCTGGTCATTGCTCGAGGAGTGGCGGAAATTGCTTCATCAGCAACTTTTGCTATCTATTTGCTTGAGTTCTTTCTACACTCTTTATCAAAAATCGACCGACTTAGTCATCAGATGGGAGTTGGTTACGGTAAAGTAGTCATGGTACAGATTGAATTATTTTAAGAAAGTATTCTTACAAGTTGCATAACTAACTTCTCCTTTAGTTCACCAGTTCATCGAGCTTTATTGGCCTCATTTGCCTTTAATTAAGCAATAAGCAAATACTCTGCTTTCGGCTCTATTAACCAATGAGCAAGTTGGTAATTCAAGTTTGGGACGAAAATATAATTTCGTGTGAACTACGGGGCCATTCTTTTAAGATCTCATTATATTTTGGTGCTTTAAAATTCAAGACAAGTTTATAACAAGCAACACTGATGATACACATAATACACCATTTTTAGTACTCAATGTAAAACGTATATGCTATTCATCTCTATTTTTACAAATATATCCACATCATCAACTCGTTCATTAATGATGTCTCACTCTTCTATAATTGGACCAAACTCACAACCATTTTTACAAATATATCTAGTCCGGCCAGCTTGGATCATTATGGGTCTCTCGTTTACCCATAATAATGATTGAGATTGTTCAATTTATTGAGTTCATCGAGCAAATATACACGTCACTAATTTTTACTTGATTGAACATCAATAATTATTTTAGCAAAATTAGTTTGTGCAAAGATAAAATAGACGGACAAAATATGGCAAGAAACTTATATTTTCCATTTTCCCTTGCAAAATTTGTTTTGTTCGTTATCAATGTTCGATCAAGTTAATTTTTAACATGTGTATTTCAATCGACGAGTTAATAGTATCACAAATGAAGCTATCAAGTATATTAAATTTTTAGGATCAATTATAAAGAAAAATTAGGGAAAATTTTAAAATACCTCCCAAACTTTGACCTCAATATCAAATATACTCCTAAACTTTTAAAAAACTCAATTGTATCTCTAAACTTTGATTCCGTTAATCAAATCTACTCATATTGTCTCAATCTATCAAAATGGACATTAGGCTCCATTAAATCTGTCTATGCGGCATGCAAATCCACTTAAAATGTAACACATAAATAAATGCCAAAAAAATGTTTTCAAACTTTATTTCCAAAAACAAAATAAAAATTTTTTAAATGTTTTTTTAGAAAAGTTATTTTTAATTTATAAATATTTTTAATTACAGCTTTCAAACTTTATTTTAAACAAATAGTTTTTAAAAAAATATTTTTTCCTAAATTTTTTTCAAAAAAGTGTTTTGAAATTTTTTGTGAAACTGTTTTCAAACTATTTTTTTTCAAAATAGTTGTTTCCAAAACTTTAATTTTTTCAAAAACAATGTCGCGGGTCCCAAATAAATTTAAGGATCTGTTCGATATTTTTTTTCTCTTTGTAGTATAAATAAAGTCAAAAATCTATCATAAGGTCAATAAAAAAACTAAGAAAGAGAACATCACAAACTCTCTGAGAACGAGCAGGAAAAAAGACACACTTTTGCCGCCTTGGTACTTAAGCACAAAAGCGGTTCCTCCAGTTCCTCCATTTTATTCAATCAAATTTTTATTCACCCCTAATAGAATTAAGAGCTTTAAAATAATCATCACAACAGTTTTTTAGAATAAACAGTTGATTTCTTTTTAAAAAAAAGAGTAAATTACATTAACCCCCTCAACTATTACCATTTTTCACTTAACCCCCTTCAGCTATAAAACTTGACGGGACTCCCCCATCAAGTATGAATACTTGACACTTAACCCCCTTCTGTTACAAGTCCATCAACTTGATGGTTGGAATCGATATGTGCAGAGCATGTGGGATTGTTAAACAATAAAAAGCCCCCCTCCCTTTCTCCCCAACGATAATATATACACATATATGGACGTGTAATATATATATAAAGCAGCCATTAAAAGACCCAATCAGATCCTCTCTCTCTCTCTCTCTCTCTCGTAATGCTTTGACTGCCATGGCCTAAAGCGATGCTTCATCATCTTCATCATTTGCTGACATAAAAGGGCATGCTATGGTAACATGGTTTGTTTTCATGGAGAAAAATCACCCATGAGAATATCATGAACTGGTGCCAACCCAAGCAGAAAATTCTATGGATGCAAAAGATTTAAGGTAAAATATGATGCTATGATTATATCAATTAGAGACCAATTAAGATATTTGGTAACTAATCCTATATTGGTTCTGCAGAAAGGGGAAAAATGTAGTTTTTTTAGTTGGTATGACAACCACCCAAAAGTGAAGGAGTCAAGACAACACTCAAGTGGAGCACAATACGAGGAAATGAGAAATGCATTTGGAGTGTAAGGGCATAACAACATAAAGAGCAGAATTGAAGAAATGGAAGAGAAGATACAGAGCAAAAATGAAGAATTGGCAGACATGGTAGAGACCAAGATTAAAAAAATGGGAAAGAAGATAGAGAGTGACAAAAAGATGTGGAAAATATTGTGCTTTGTGCTTGTCATTCTGTTGTGTATCACTTATTTGTACAAGTAATTAATAATGGGAATTAATTACATAATTCATATGATGAAAAATATTTGCACCTCACAGGAACAATTCATATGATTAACCCAGTTCTTATCATTAATCAACATGATCATTACATAAACCAATAGGTACCACCAGATCATTGTCATCATGTTTAACCAAAAACACACACAAAAGAGACAAACCATTGTCATAAAAAAAGATCTTGTCCTACGATTAAACTTTATAGATACCATTAAATTTTCAAAAAGAGATCTCATCCTTAAAATTCTGCTGTCCAACTTGACAAACTAAAAGGCTACCCAACCACTTGAACTTTCATTATGGGGTTTATTTGCAGGGGTGTTGGACGAGCCTTGTGAAAGCATCACATACCTGGTAGGTCTTCTGTTCATTTGTGGACAACTTCTCCCTGTCACCTTCCGAATTTAATTTGTTTCCCCTTTTCCTTTACAGTTGATGGCCTTTTTCCCTTAGCATTTGATGCCTTAACAAAAACATTGAGAGTTGCATTTTTCCTTTTTTGAAGACATTCCCACTGGATAAATAAAGGACTTAAATGGTGTGTAAATTGAAATTACAAAGACTATAAAAAAGGGGAAGCAAAATGGTGATTCCTAACAGTACCGAAGTCATTCCTGTAATGGATCTCACTCCACCAATGATGATTCCAGATCCTTTGTTAATGACTGATAGGTACTCCCATCAGTACACGAGCTAAGACCTTTTCTTCGCTCGATTCTGACGAAGTCACTCAATACCCGGGAACGAATTACATTAAAGTATGGTTATACACGTAAAAAAAAAAGTAATTAACAAAAACAAAATAGCAATATATGACCAAAACTAACAAAAAAACAACTTAATTTAACAAATGTGTACCAAGAGTGTTAGCTCCCATTGAAACTTGAGCTGCCCCTCTTCCTCCACCTCCTCTTCCACTTCCTATCCCTCTTCCTCTCACTGCAACTTGAACTTGTCCTACAACCACTCCTTTACCAGTTCCAACAGTCTTCTTTGGCTTTGTGATGATTGCAAGTTCTAATGTTGTGACCTTATTGCCCACAGTTTCTACACCTAAGGGATTGGTGAGCTCTTCTAACCAAGTGAGGATTGGTAGACTCAACAACAGCCTTTCTCCTTGCCTTTTTAGGTCTGCCAGGACGATTTATTAAAGGAGGCATAATGTTTCATATTCAGTTTGCACCCACATAGTTTCATCAGGTAATGGATAAATTAGAGGAGCATATAACATAATGTAGGATTCTCTATGGTAGACCCGATGGACAAATTCCTCAGGTTGCCTCCTATCATTAAAAATTTCCCCAATAGCATGAGTGCATGGAATTCCAGTAGTATCCCACCTTCGACATGAGCATATATGCCCATGGAGGTCAACTATGAAGGTTTTAAACCCAACTCTATCATAAATAAAATTTCTAGCGTATGTGATATCAATATTTTTGGCTCCCTTCTTCAAAACTTCCAATATTTTATGGATTCTTCGACACAATTGACCATTGAATTTAGTACTTAATCTCCTAATATATATATATATATATAATTAAGGGCAAAAGTGGGTTTATTTAAATTTTGAGATGGAAACATAACTCCAAAAAGAGCACAGGATGAAACTCTAATTTGATGGTGGTTGGAGGATGATTATTTAAGTGGCGCAAAAATGTACTTTCCCAATACCGCATAACAAATAATTTCACACAAGTCATGCAATTACTCACCCGGATAGAGCTGAGAAGACCTAATAGCTCTCATGACAATTTGAACATTTGACACTTCAAATTATAATTCTCACACAAGTTAAAGTTAGGAACAAGCTGACTTTTTTTTTGACACGGAAATGAGAAGATAATATTAATGAACGCCCAACGGCACTTACAAAAACGGAATTCATTACAAAGATCTTGGACAAAGCCAAACTACTCATCTTAATAGAGAACAAGAAACGCACAAGGCAATCGATGTGTTTCACCCTAACCCAGACATGGTCTGACGCAAACAGCGGCACTTACAAGATTCATACCTAGAATCAGCATCTCTGAAGAGACTTAGTGCTAGTTAAAGATAAAAGACAAAGAATACCTAGACGATCGGATGGACTCCAACCAAACATGCTCGCACCAATGAACTCCCAAAACTACAGATCTTCAAAGCCGTCACGAGTTGCCCTGCCAGCGATATCATGTAGGGTAAGAACATTGTTGGCACAGATACCATTGTAAAGCAACCACGCCTGAAAGTACCTGATCTGTAGACGAAAATTCGTCCGAAGACGAAACTAACAACTCTCACAAAGCGAGAGACATAACCCTCTCAGATCAGACGACAAGTTGTCGATCTGGAGAGACAAAAGAAAAAGAAAGAACAAATGAAGAAAATAAATAGCACCATGGCCCTCCCCTCCCACCACCATGGGTATTGAAACCCTAGGGGGGAGGGGAAGGAGGAAGAGTAATATTAGTGGTGGCTAGGGTTTTCGGAGAAGAGAGAGAGAGAGAGAGAGAGAGAGAGAGAGAGAGCTCCCGGAACAAGCTGACTTAAGAGTCTGTTTTTGTTGTAGAACACATTGGCTTAACGCGTCTTTATGAAGCTTAAGTCAGTGGTTGCAGAACGGATTTGATCTATCCACAATTCGCATGATGTGACGGGTGAATGTATGCTCGTAATTTTAAAAAGAAAAAAAAACTAAAGAAAAAGAAAAAAAAATGCTCATATTCATTGTTGTGTTTGTTCGAGCAGTGGATAAGAGTAAGTTAATGTTGTGTTTGTTAGACGTTGCGTGGTGACAGTGGTTTGGTGGTGGTGGAGTTCCATTTCGGGAGGTTGTACCTTGTGCTTGTGTCCTATTGCAGTGGTCTTAGTCATTTTGTGTTTTTTTTTTCCTAAAAATTCTGGTGTTAGTCATGTTCTGTTTGCTTGGCCGTTTGTTGGCCACATATGTGCGGAGCACTGTGTTCTGTTTTGTAGGCTTAATGCTAAGTCAAGAAAGGTTAGCGTTATTATGGTCTTCGTCGTTCGTTGGCGTGCTTTTTTCTATAATAGCGACAACACAGTGTAGTGGTGCTATCAATGAAACTTTCTCTCCATCGACTAAAAAAAAAATTACTCCTATGCCTAGCTTATATCGGCTCAAACTTTTATCCGGTTTGCATATGGTCTACTACTTTGTTTCAGTATACACCTTTGTTTGACTCTATGCGGCCTAACAAAATAATCGAAAACGTTCAATTTGAAGGACTCTTTGAACGGAAATTCTAAGGGGCGCATGGATGCGTTCCCTATGTGGGCCCCAAAACCACTTTTTGGAACAAATCCCAAAAGGAAAGTAACTGTAACTGTAGATGACACAGTGAAAACACTTCTATACTTTGGACCTTAGTTACTAAAGTAATAACGAAACTGCCCTCCTCACTTCTAGCCTTTTACAGTATACTTTTGGCGGGTATTTTTCCCCTCTTTTACCCTATTTCGCCCCATTTCAGCGCCTCCCTTCAATTTTCTTTTCACCATAGCTCTTCTAGAAGTCTTCATCTCTGCACACCCCTGATTTTGAATTTGATTATTTTCCTCTAGCGTCTTTAATTTGAACCCTAGATATCAAAAATTGGAAGGAGCTTAACTAATGGAAGAAGAATTACAAAGGGGTTTCCTTGCATCTTGAACAAACTTTGTAAGGTTTCTCTTGTTCTTCTTGTGATTTTAGCTATATTGATTGTGCTACGTTTGCTCTCCTGTGAATGTTGCTTTTCCTTTTTATTTTTTACTTTTTGCCCAGCCTCATGTGGAGGTGTTCTTGCTTGTTATATTTTTTCAGAAATGTATCTCTAATTTGTAGGAAAATGGATGGACAATTGTTTTGTTTTGATCTAAATGAGCTTCCAATAAATGATGAAAATATTGTGGAATTAGAAGAAAATGGGTTAGGATTGAATTGATGTCCAAAAGGAATTGTTGATGTTGTGCCCATTCCTGAAGATGCAACATTGGTTGAAAGTGGGCAAATCAAAAGTGATTTAGGGAGAAATGAATTTGATCCTTTTATTGGGCAGTGTTTTCTTAGTGAAGAAGAAGTATTCGTTTTCTATAAAAGTTATGCATGTAGGCATGGGTTCTCAATTCGAAAAGATCGTACCGTTACAAAGGACGGAGAACTTAAAAAATGTGACTTTTGTTGCAAGTGTGAAGGAAAGGCACTTTTGAAACTTGTGGATCCATTCAAGGAACAACGAAATAGGTTGTCGATGAAATATGAATGCAAAGCTCGAATGAGTTATCACTTTAAGAAAATCATCCGAAATTTTTGTAGGAAAATAATACGGGTAGTATGACATACCTGTTGCAGATTACACAAAAATTAAAGGATCAAATAGCTTGCTTTACGAGCCCCTACCAATACGCACGTCATGCACGAATTTATGTTAAACCTTTCACGTTGATGGAGCGGCTACTAGAGTCCTCCACTAATCTTCACACGTTGCAAATCCCTAGGGTTCTTTAATGGTGCCATAGAGAGAACTAGGAGAGGGAGAGATTATATGTAGTAATCAATGCGTAGAAAAATATCACTAATCATTTTTCTATATAGGGCTATATGTATTTATAGATGAGATAAGACTTATTTATATCTATCAGTTAAGCACTCAGAATCTCGTTAGGACTTATCACCTTAAGTGGTAGAATCCACTTAGGACTTATCACCTCAAGTGGTTGAATCCACTTAGGACTTGTGCTAATTATTATCTCATGTGGACACACCCATGGACCCCATGCAACATTCCTCAAGAATTGTAGATCATTGCGTGTGTTAAAGAATACAATGATGAGTTGTTAGCTCCTTCAGAAGTTCAATTTCTTTCGGCTAATCGAAAAATTACGAAGGAGGATGTAGGTCGTATCTTATTGTTAAAAGAACGAGGTCTTTCAGTTAGACAAATAATGCGTATTATGGAACTTGAGAACGTCAATCATGGATTTCTTCCATTCATTGAGAAAGATGTTCAAAGTCTTTTTACTAGAACAAGAAAGAATCATGAGGTCAATGATGCAACAAATATTCTGTGATATTGTGAATTGGCTAAAGAAGAAAACTGCAAGTTTCAGTATGCTTTTCACGCTAGATGAACAAAGAAAGCTGAAGCTATTTTTCAGTCAGTGGCCCATTGTTTTGACTAGTATCAAAGATTTGGGGATATTATTGTGTTTGACACCACTTACAAGGTTAACTTGTATCAAATGCCGTTTGGTATTTTCGTGGGAGTCAATAATATCACGGAAAGACAGTATTATTTGGATGTGCACTTCTTTGAAATGAGACACTAAGTGTTTTTCAATGGTTGTTTAAGGTATACTTACTTTCACATTCTCGCTTCTTCGAAATGAGACAATAATCAATATTTTTTTCCTTGTTTTTAAATGTATACTTACTTTCACATAATCACTTATTCTATTGTGATTTGTACACTTTTTTGACTTTAATGAAGAAACAACCCATGACAATCCTAACAAATTAAGATCCATGGATGAGTGAAGTGATTGCAAAAGAATTTCCTTATACAAAACATAGCTTTTGTATTTGGCACATCGAAAAGTATCAATGCTTTCATAAAATTATTCATTAGTACTCATACGAATTTGGAGAAATTCGTTAAACAGGTTAGTAGCTTTTAAATCTCAAATTATTCTCTCTTTTTTCTTTTTCCCTTTTTAATGGAATGAAATTTCATCTATTAGCTTGGTGAAATATATAGGTCGATCTTGGTATTGAAGATATTCAACAAAAGGAATTGCATGATACCACGTTACAAAGGTACATAGGTTCTTCTTTAAGAACAATGTCACCATTGGAGGAGCAAACATGTAGAGCTCTTACACCATTTTGCTTTCAAAAATTTCAAGAGCAGTTTCGAAGGGCAACTTTATATTCATTGTTACATAATAATGGGCATGGATTTATTGCAAAGTATCATAAGAATGTGAATAGCAAAGAGCACAGAGTATTTGGGATGACAAGATAGCTACATGTAACTGCAAGCACTTCGAGTTTTGGGGAATTCTTTGTCAATACTTACTAAGTGTGTTTCTTCATAATGATTGCTACAAAATATCATCCATGTATTTGCCATCATGTGGGTGTCGGGATACGATCCAAAATGAGTATGGGTCGCAAATATCAGATGAAAGTTTGGTGGATAAAATAGTTGATGATGTTCATTGTCCTCCGATTTCAAAAACCAAAGGCCGTCCTAAAACTAAGCAAATGAAATGGAAGAGAAGTTGCACTTAAGCAAAAAAAATAGTTACAGGCTATCTAAGAATGCTGGGCATAATATCACCACTTGTCAGGAGAAAGAAAGAACGCTGGACATAATATCACCACTTGTCCGGAGAAAGAAAATATTGGATGTGCCAACAATTCTAAAAAGAAGAAAAATACGACATCCTATGTTACTCGGACTCGGGTGCGGGTATTGAATACGAGTGTATATCCAAGTGTTGAGCACCTCAACACCAAAAATGGAGGATATGTGGATATGTATCCAAATCTGATACATATACGGGGGATACGTCACTTCATTTTTTAAACTATTTTATTATTATATTTTTATGTGCAAAAGAAAGGCTTATATCTTGAAATCTCCACAAAAATATGGTTCAACGAGACTACCCGAGTAATAGCAAAAAAACTACAATATCATGGATTTATTAAGAGTTGGGGGCCTTGACCATACCTGAGTAACCCAATAATTGATAACTAGTTGTGAGTAACGTCAAAAGTTGGAAGTCCAGAGTCTAGTAGTGCCCAATTTTGATGGCATTGAAGTTGTTACAAACAAATTAATAAGAAAGCTCATGAATTTACAATTTAGCATAAAACTTAATTTGGATGAGGAGACATAGATATACCTATTTTTATGGTTCTCCCGAGTCCTGATCAACACACGACACTCCCAGGCTCGCGGCTTCGCCTACTTTACATTTGATCAAACTAAAAAGATATTTATATTATCTAGTAAAAGCACAAGGTTATATATATAAGTCCCAAACTATTCAATAGATTATACAACCCATGAACCTAATAATACTTACATCTCAACATTATTATAAGATTAAACAACTAAAATAACATCTTGCTAGTTGTTGCATTATATATAACAAAAGAGAAGTGTTCTAATACATCATACTTGGTATTCAGACAAAAAGAAACCATTCTAGACACTTCTTCTACTCATTTCTTCTTCTCGCCTCTCAGTAGTCAGCATCCAAAACCTCAACATCATCATCATCCTCGTCAAATGTCACTCCTTCCAAGTCCAGTTCATCAAGAGAGAGCTCTGCAAGCTGAATCACTTCACGTCCTTCAATTCTAAACTGATCTCCACCTAACATACGTAAAAATATAGCTTTCATCATGCAATAAACAGATTTATCTCACATTATTTTGTTCAAAACCTAAAAATAAGTAGCTTTAGCTTACCTATGTCCCAATATTTTGAAGGCCCTTGTGTGTACTCCTTACTCTTCCTTGACAATAGGCGTATATTGGAATGCACAAACACTAGATCTTCAGCTCGGTTTGTTGCTAGTCGATTTCTCTTGACATTTTGAATCATAGCATATGTGCTCAAATTTCTCTAGCAACAAGAGAAAGATACTGGCTGTGAAAGCAATTTAAATGCCAAGTCTCGTAGCAATGGTGTTGAAGACCTATGATTTGCCCTTTCTAGCAGCAATAACATGGGCTTCCTCAATATCTCCTAATCCACTAGAAAAGGCTCCATATTCAAGGGAGACTTTGATAAAATCTTCTGGATTATGAAAAAATCATTTCAAACATTTCCTTCTATTCACTGCGACCTCTCGATCCTCATTTGGCGAAATTCGTGGAACTCCATTACCACTTTGAAGCCAAGCATCAGAATAGTATTTCAGGACAAGTGAGTGAGCCCAGTGTCGTATCATTAGTTTTGGAGGCTTGAAACGAACTCATTAGATGAGGCCCCATGTATTTTGCAAAATAATTTTTTTTCAACATATATCTTTGTAAAAAACCATTACGAAATAATTATCATTGAACAAATTTAAATATATAGTCATCAAAAATTAAACTACCATTACAATATATAAGAGGCTTACATGTTTGGAGGCCCCTATTTTTTACATTTTTTAGGAGGCCCCTAAGCGGTGGCTTCATTGGCTTATGCCATGAGCCGGCCCTGAGTGAGCCGTACAATGCAAATGAGTATTACTCTTGTTCCATCTACTCTCCAATATTTCATGAATTGCATGCATCAAAGAAGTCAGATCGGCCAACAAGCAAGTCTTTTTCCTCATGCTCAAATATGATTTTTTTCACATTCTCAATTATAGTATCCCACATGTTGTATATTAGATGCAAAACAACGCAATCATGCTATCCGTAGCATGTCAACTACTGGTTCGGTAAATTTTAACAAATAACCTAACCCATCTCAAAATGTGTCATCAACAATGATTTTTTTCACATCACGAGCCCTAGTTTCAGCTATACTTGTTCCATCAGCCCTTTATGTTCTCCAATTTGGATCAATCACCATTTTTGCAAGAGATTCCTTAACTACCATTATCCTTTTGGCTATGATAATGCTAGATGCAAATCTAGTTTCCGCTATACTTAGCAATTTCAAATCAAAGTAAAGATTGAATATGAAACTTGCCATGCTATGGTTGAGAACAAATTTACGAATATCATTAACTTGAGCAATCAAATTTGAAATCCACTTACATTGGGCAAATTGAGGCAATCTTTCCCCTGGATTGCATATGCTCTTCAATGCCAAATTTATGCTATGCACCACACATGGAGTGCATAAAATATGTGGGTATTTGGTTTCAATAGTCAACCCAGCAACCTTGTAGTTTGTCACATTATCAATGACTATTTGAACCACATTTGTTTCTCCGACAGTCTTGATTGCTTCTTTGAACAGACTTGATACATAATCTGCATCCTTTATGTTTCCACTTGCATCAATGGCTTTGACAAACATTGCTCTACTTTGGGATGCTGCCATTATGTTGACGGGAGGCCTATGTTGTACATCAGACCACCCATCTAAGCACAGTGAAAGTCCTTTTTTCCTCCATGTATCTTTGAAAGGCTACAATAACCGATTGATGTGTGCTTTTTCTTGTGATAACAAAGTGGTATGAAGCCTGTTATATGAAGGAGGAGTATAACCTGCCAATTTGCTGTTTGCAAGAGTTAATGTACTTTCTAAAGTAAGGAGATCTTGCAAAATTAAATGGCAAGCCACGCACATAAAACATCTTGGCAACTTCTTTGTCAGCTACATCTCTTTGTGCAATGTTGAATGCATCAAGTAAAGCACCTACTGGCTAATATCAGAACCTTTTGGTAAGGAAATGTACTCAGTTTTTTTCCTTGCATGTAGATCTTGTTCAGCCTTTCTAGCTTCAACTCTTGCATGCTCCTTCTTTATAGCCTCAAATATATCATCTGCTAAGGTTAGGCAACCTTCAACACCTTGGTTAGGGAGCCTCAACAGATGACCCTTGGCTTTAGTATATGATCCAAGAACTATCTCCCTTGACTTTAGTATATGATCCAATCACTATCTTGTTGCAGTAATTGCAAGACCATTTCAATTTCCACCTCCACCTTCAACTACATTGAGAACCTTTACATGATTCCACAAAGGTTTGTCATCAAATCCAGGTATTTGAGATGTCAATGGACGCTGAGTGGCGTTTGGTTTTGGTTTTGCTTTCTGTCGTCCAAAGGATTGGGAAAAGACACTTGAGTGGTTGGAGAAGGGATTGTAGAATATGGTGGGTGGAAATGGGTTTCTTTTTCTTGATCCTCTGTTTGTAATTGTGTGTTAAAATGGATTTGGCCTCCAAAGGGAGAAGGTTTGGCGGGAAAGGGCCTCCAGTTTTTTACATGGGAAAAATAGACAAAAGAAAAAGAAAAAAAAAGTTAACTTTGTTTTTATCATTCAGTTATACCAACTATACCAACTAGGCAATTACGTGTAAGCTAACTTTGTTTGATTCATTTGGTTAATATATAAGCTAACTGTTTCTATCTTTCAATCTATAACATATTTTATGTGCAATATGGATCTTATTTTGTAGATCTCAATTAGTTCTATTATACAAAGTTTTTAAAATCTCTAAAAATATTATAAATCGAAAGATATGAACAGTTAAAAATTGCATTGGAATTCGAATAGGACAAACATTTTGGGGGAGTACATAATAAATTTATAAAATATGACAAATTTGTTCTCCTTAAAACGCTTTATTTTTCTGTAAAGAAGGGACCATTTTTTTTTTTAGGAGAGCGGGCATAGAACTTTTCTGGGTGTTCCACTAAATATTTTTTTTGCCTTTTTTAATTGATCTATTATGAGAAAATGAATTGTCGCATAAAGCATAATAAATAAAAAAATGGTCCCGTAAAGAAGGGACCATTTTTTTTAGGAGAGCGGGCATAGAACTTTTCTGGGTGTTCCACTAAATAATTTTTTTTAATTGATCTATTATGAGAAAATAAAATGTCTCGTAAATCATAATAAATCAAAAATCCAAAAATCTTAGTGGAACACTCTTGGGTTGGGTTGAGTTGAGTTAACAGTGGTTTCACTATCTCCTCGTAGCCAATAGGAGAAAGGATTTTTGTTCACGTTAACAGTGGTTTCATTATCTCCTCTTAGGCAATAAAAAAGAGAGTTTTGTTCCCTTTTTTGGGGTTGAACAAAATTACACTCTAAAATCTTCATGATGATACATGTCTTTGTTCAAATACTTAGACATGCAAAAGTATACATGTTTAGGGCATCTCTAGTGCACTACCTAAAAGAGTACCCAAAGTGTCCTACCTAGCTAACTACGAAAAACTCAAAAAATACTCTCTAGTGCATAAAAATTGACTCCCTAAAATCCTAAGTGGCACCCCTCACTTCCTAAAGTGCCCCAAGTCACTACCTAAATTTGGGGAAAGACTTAAGAGAGAGAGAGAGAGAGAGAGAGAGAGAGAGAGAGAGAGAGAGAATGAACATATATAGGTAGCCATTAAAGTGCATTCCTCCTTAGCTAGCTAACTAAGTTCTTAGCACATAAAATAGAGCCCCACATGTGCTTAGGTGTACACTTTAGCAAATATTTTTTAGGTAGTCACTAGAGATGCTCTTACAAGTCCCATTACATCCAGAGCCACCGACAATACTATACCTTGGTAATTGGAAGGCATGCCACTTTACAGCACATTCCCCCCCCCCCCCAAAACCATTTTTTAGGTAGTCACTAGAGATGCTCTTACAAGTCCCTATACCTTGGTAATTGGAGGCATGCCACTTTACAGCACATTGCCCCCCCCCCCAAAAAAAAAAAAAAAAAAGGGTCACCGATCAGTCATTTCCATTTTTTAAAGGCCACCATCGTTCAATCTACTCTTATCCAACGGCTTAGACAAAAGAAACGAAAAAAGAAAAGAAAAAAGAAATCAAAGAGTCATCGTCTTCTTCCTCTGCTCTCTGATCCACTTCTTCTTCAAAGGAGCCTCTCTTCTTCGTCAAGGTACTTTGAATCTCCTCCTCCTCCTCTCTTCTTCTTCTCCTCTAACTTCTTCTGTAAAATCAGATCTGTAGAAACTTGAAGGATCCGATTTAAAATAGTCGCACCCGACACATATCCCGCACCTGCGTCATACCCTGTGTCCACACGGACACTTCGTCAAAAAATGGCAGATCCGTGCAACATAGACGACATCAAGCAGTGACATTGGGTTAAATCCCGTGTTTTGTTTAAAGTATTAGGTAATGTGCAATACCTTTAATCCTCTACATAAAATAACTTTGTGTTTTTTTCCCTAAGCATGTAAGTGAAAATGATACTGCTTCGTTGTGATTGCAGGTTGCACGTAATTTGACTACTGCTGCTACTACCAATAATGTTTGCCGATATTTTCTTCTTGTTGATGTGAGGGATTTTAATAGTGTAATGTCTTGAATTATGCTACTGCTGAAGCTTATTGTTCGTTGGAGATGCTGATGGAGTTATGAGAATGTTGTTGAGGATGTTTTATTGGATTTTTTTGCTACAGGTGTGGAATTTTGCTATTTGTTTTGGTAATGCTGATGCTGAAGTTGTATGCTGCTTATGTTGACTGTCTCCTTGCTTCCTGATCATGCTAAATGTTTGTACCTTTCAAGGAGCCCATATTTTGGTCTAATTTTATCATTAACGGTTTTTTTTTTTTTTTTGAAAACGTCAAGTATTATAGCCGAGAGAAAACTAGGACAAGTCTTTGGACAAAATGGAATCAAGTGCGGGCGGAATACAACCCGATAAAAATAAAGACTTCCTATCTCAACAATTGGCAGCAATCCAATGTGCTGCTCGATTACATTCTCTTCTACACCAACTAAATGACCAATGTCTCATAGAAGCCCAAGCTCGGATATCATCCACCATGGCTGCAATCTCCCAAGGGCACTCCACAATTGAGTCTGTCATTAGATTGATCAAAGTCTTACAATCTGACTCGAAGATAGCATGATCAATACTCCTCTCCTTCGCCCTGAAACATGCTATACGGAGAGCCCATGCCTCAATGGCAATGGCTGAGGTAGTCCTCACCTTTCCATAACTCCACCATTGAACCGAGCCACTACTATCTCTAGCGATAACGCCAAAGGCAGCAAAGCCGCGGGAGGAATTAAAGGCTCCGTCCGAATTAAACTTAATACATGGGTTCACTGGAGGAACCCACTTCAAAGCTCCAACTGGTCTTGGAAAACAATTGTTAGAACCCGTACAAACTACAAGGAGGTAGTCTATGTTGGCCCTTGTTGCCTGATCAATCACCTCTTCCCGCTTAAGAGGCTTGTTTTGAAATACAAAGCCATTCCTAGCTTTCCATATTGCCCAACAAATCTGCAAAATCCCTCCTAAGTCTTCATTTGTAGTTTCCTTCGCCATGTCTCCACACAACAAATCCTCCATCCACTTGCCAATTGCATCCACACCCTTATGAAATACCCAGTAAGCTTTGTTGCTCCCAAACCACACCGCCTTGCTCCAGTGGCATTGAAATAAGAGGTGCTCCATTGTCTCGCTTTCAGACTCACAAATGGGACACATCGGGTTGGACCTGCACTTCCTCTTAACAAGATTGGCCTTGCAAGCAATCCAATTCTTTATCACTTTCCACATGAAAATACGAATTTTAGGCAAAGTAGGAATGGCCCATAATTTCTTCCACATCACAGGTGAATGAGAGAAGGAGCACGAGGGTCTGAATACCTGAGAAACATGATTGGTAACCATTTGGTGGGCATAGCCAGACTTGACTGTGTATCTCCCAGATTTAGTGTCTTTCCAAATAAGCTTATCATTGGATCTTGCCAAACTAATTGGAATCTTGCACACCTCTTGGACTTGAACACTTGGGATACATTGTTGGAGCTTAACTTCATCCCATTGTTTCGTGGCAGGGTTGATGAATTGGGACACCATCACGTTCTCGCTAGAGCTCGGATACAAGGGGGACACTTTACCACCCGGAATACCCAGAACCCACTTATCAAACCAAAATTGAATGGAGTCACCATTTCACATGTTCCATTGGGTGCCGTCAATGATCAAATTTCTGCCTTCCAGCAGGCTTACCCATAACCACGATGCCTTTGGGCCTCTGACTGCCTCCTTCCAAGATTTATTAGGGAAATACAAACCCTTTAAGACTTTAGCCCATAGAGAATTAGGACTATTGATCAATCTCCAAAACTGTTTGGCTAGTAATGCCACATTAAAAGCTTCAAAATTTTTAAAACCCATACCTCCCATGGCTTTCGGCTCCGTGAGATTTGACCAAGCGCCCCAATGAATTTTCTTGCCTGAGCTCGAGTCTCCCCACCAGAAGTTGGAAATGATAAAGTTCAGACATGTACTAATGGAGAGAGGGAATTTAAAGCACATAAGGGTATACATAGGAATAGGTTGTAGGACAGCCTTGATAAGGACCTCTTTACTTGCATGGTTCAATTGCTTATTACCCTAGCCCTGTGCTTTTCGCATGATCTTATCCCTAATGAAGCCCAAGGCCTCCTTCTTCGACCTTCCCCACATAGCAGGCAGACCCAAGTACTGGGCATTCTCATTCATTTCCTCCATGCCTAGAATACCTTTGATTTCATTCTTAACCTCTTCCCTGGTGTTGGCCGAGAAACACATAGTGGATTTATGAACATTCAGGGACAACCCCGAAGCACCACTAAACTCCTCAACAAGATCCATAAAGTTTGAACACGAATGCGATGTAGCTTCCAAGAAAACAAGGGAGTCGTCCGCAAACAACAAATGTGAAAGCATGGGGCACCTTTTCTTCATTTTAATGCCCACAATCGACTTGTTCAGGGCAGCCTTGGTCATAA
Source organism: Vaccinium vitis-idaea (assembly GCA_963854785.1). NCBI lineage: Eukaryota > Viridiplantae > Streptophyta > Magnoliopsida > Ericales > Ericaceae > Vaccinium > Vaccinium vitis-idaea. Next base: position 18,941,642 of record OY978217.1, on the reverse strand, counting down.
GATTGGAAAATACATCCGCAACGAGCAAAAAGAGGTATGGTGACAAAGGATCACCTTGGCGAAGCCCGCATCTTGGAGATACACTGCCAACTTGACCACCATTCAGCACAAAAGAATATTTTACCGAGCAAACACATTGCTTGATCCAGCTAATCCATTGAGGGTGAAATCCCATTTTCTCCATCACAGCAAAGAGGAAATCCCAACAAACTCGATTGTATGCCTTATTGAGATCCAATTTAACAGCCACATATTCCTTAGGGCCCACTTTTTTGTGTTTGAGGAAGTGGAAAATTTCATGAGCCACCATGATATTATCCTGGATTTGTCTACCAAGTACAAAGGCTGACTGTTGCTCAGAGATTAAACCATGCATGAAGGGTTGAAGCCTATTAGTCAACACTTTGGAAATAATCTTATAAACAAAGCGGCAAAGACTAATGGGGCGGAGGTGGCCCATAGATTCAAGATTAGGGATTTTTGGGATCAGAATAATATTAGTTTGGTTGACTTCCCTTAGGAGAACTCCTTCATGAAAAAAAATTTGGGCCGCTCCAAACACATCCTCTCTAACCGTGTCCCAGTATTGCTGGTGAAATAGTCCGGGAAAACCATCAGAGCCAGGTGCTTTTAGGGCTCCCATCTGAAACACTGCAGTATGCACTTCCTCACGGGTGATAGTTCTAGTGAGTTGAGAATTACATTCAGTTGAGACAGACGGATCAATTAGACTCACCTGATCATCAAAATTGCGTGCGGTGGGTTCACTATATAACTCATAGAAGTACTATTTGACAATACCCGCAATTTCCTTCGGGCTGTCCTTCCACACTCCTTGGCTATCTTGTAACCTGACGATCTGATTTCTCTGCCTTCTTTGAATGGTGGAGAGATGAAAGAAGTGAGAATTCCTATCCCCAAGTTGGAGCCATTTTATTCTGGATCGTTGATGCCAATACATCGCGTCCTTCTGCCACAGATCTTCAAGTATCATCGTGAGTCTTCTTTCTTCCGCAATAAGATCAGAGTTAAAACCCAGTTCTAGTTGGTGTTGGATCCCGGATAATTGTTCTTTGGTCGAGTCAATGCGAAGACGCAATTCCCCAAAAGTTTTCCTACTCCACTCTTTAAGGTTATCTTTACAAACCTTAAGTTTTTTTACAAACAGAGAACATTAATGATCCCTCCTGATGCCAACTCCAAGAGTTCGTAACCACCTCTGTACACCCCTCCTCAGTCACCCAAAAAGATTCGAACTTGAACGGCCTTCCCACTTTATCCAAAGGCACCTCCGTGTTTAAGACCAGGGGGTTGTGATCAGACCCTATGGCCGGCTCAACAAAAACCATAGCTTTATCAAACAATTCACGCCATTTATAATTGGCAAATGCCATGTCAATTCTTTCCATTATAAAGTCATCACCACTACGATTGTTTCTCCATGTGAACTTCGGTCCTTTAAATTCCAAATCGATTAGCCCACTTTGACTAATCATCTCATGAAATTTAGAAATTGCGGCTTGACTAGGACACATTCCACCCACTTTATCACCAACACTCAAAATTTGATTAAAATCACCCAGGCAAACCCACGGTAGCGATTCCGAATGAGCAATCCATGCGATTTCCTCCCACACTCTGCTTCTTCCAGATCTCACTGGGCACCCATACACGAAGGTAACCGCCCACACTTTCCTGGTTAGCTTATATGTAACAATGGCATGCATAAGATTCTTATGGGACCTCTCCACATCCACTTCAACATCTGACTTCCACCAAAGGGCAAGACCCCCCGAAAGTCCCTCCGAATCAACATAACTACAGCTATCAAACCCCAAATGACGGCGGATGGTTTCCATACAGACCTTATTATTCTTGGACTCCATCAGAAAGAGGATGGAGGGACGATTTTTTCGTACTAAATCACCTAATGCCTGGCCTGTCAAGGTACGCCCAGCTCCTTGGCAATTCCAGGTTAGGATCATCATTGGAGATGTGGCTGTTCAGGGCCAGCCACACGCCCATAACTCCCAGGAATCAGCTCACTCGAGAGGGGAGAGAAGGACTCACCAGACTTTTGCAGCCACTGCTGGACTTGTACTTCACAGAGACCCTCTTCCTTAAATAACTGAGCTCGGTTAGCACTAGGTTTTTTGCCCAGAGATATGGTTCGAGGGGTAATTTTCTTATGCTTATCCAAAAGTAGAGGGGGATTGAGTTTGGTTTTAAGAGGGACATCGTCACTGGGGGATGAACAAATGCGGAGGATCTTGGTACGGGTGGGCAAGGGGTTCTCATCCTCATCAAGTTTTCTTTTGAGGGAAAGGGAGCCGAAGACAGTGGACATAGATATGTCAGTGGATTTGGGTGAGCTAGGTTTGATCAGAATGTGGGGGTGAGAGGGAAGGGTGGCATTAGTAAGAGGTGAGGGAGTGACATCGTTAGACTTGAGGTGTTCTAGATGAGAAGGTATTTGGGTTTGTGGGTTTTGGGGAGGGCTATTGGGGGGGTCCACTGGGTTCACATTGGGGTTATTGGGTTGGGCTAGAATATAGGAGGGGGTGATTGAGGAGAAGGGAGTGGAATGGGCCAGGGGTATGATTTTAGTGATAATGGGAATTTGGGTATCTGGGCTGGGTGTAGAGGAGTTAGTGTTTGGGCTATATGGTGATTCGGGAGTAATGGATTGGGTTGGGGTTAAGGTTTTAGGGATAAAGGAAGTATGGGCTTTTGGGCTGGGGAGAGAGGGGTAGGCTTTTGGGCTATCAGGTGGTTCGGTTACATAATAGAGAGGGTGGGCTTGGTTATGGGCTGGGGTAGACTTGGTTCGGTTATTAGGCAGAAAAGGGTCAATAATAATTTTTTTTTTTTGGGGGGGGGGGGGGGGGGGGGGGATAAGGGGCACTTGTGAGAGATCCAACCCACCCGGATTAGTAATAGATTTTCCTTGGAGATTACTCAAAGAGGGGACCAAACACACACCTGTATTACGTGATTCCTTGCCACCTGTCCTTTGGGTAGTAGGAGTACTGGTGCTACCTGATGAATATTGCAAATCCATTATCCTCTGCTCCTGGTGGTGTGTGGTACTAACATTAGTTGTCCTTTCCTCCCTCATATCGTTGATCACACGCGCCCCAGTCGCCTGAATCTGAATTTCCGGCTGTTGTAAGATAAGATGTTGGACCCTTTGCTCCGCAGCATCCACCTCAGCCCGGATAACTTCAATAGGAATGGCACCCTTTCTAGCACGGCTAGTTCGCATCTCCAGACCATAACCACCGGAGATCTCCCCTTCAACTTTCTAAACAAAACGGCATCCTCTGTTATCATGACCTATTCGCCCACATGCATAGCAAAAATCGGGGAGTCTCTCATACTTAAACGATATCCAGCGGTCCCAATTTGAATCATTACGTTCTCGTAGCCAGAAACCCTTTGGGAGGGGTTGCTCGATGTTGACTTCGACACGAATTCGGAGAAAACCTTTGGATAAGCAAAACCCATCAGGAGTAGTTTCTAACGCTAGAAGTTTCCCCATATGATTACCAATGATCTCCGCGTTGGCTTTGCTTAACTTTTCTACTGGTAAGCCATGGATTTGAATCCAGAAGGGGCAGGCCGTGAAATTTAATTCCAAAACCACCATACCATCCATCAGAGGGATCAGAACTAAGAGGTTGTTCATCACCGACCACGGACCTTCTTGGATAATAGTACTCGTATCTTCGTCATTCTCAAAACGAAAGAGAAAAACGTTATTATTCCACTCATCTACATAGAACGGAGCTCTAGTGCGCCACGCAGCTTTTAGGATATCAGCTAGAATAAGGGCTTTTAGGTTCTTACCCTGAAACACCTTGCCCACTAGACATCTGTTATTATTCACGCCAGAGTCACCCGAACCTTCGTCAAGGTCCAGAAGGGGGGGGGGGTAGAGGTGATGGATAAAGGGTGTAAAGAGGCAGATGAGAGGAGCAAGTGGGTGGAGAGAGAAGGAGTGTGGGGTAAGACGAGTGAGGATAAATGGTGGAGAATAATGGGAGTGGAGTTGGAAGAGGGGAGTGGCGGTGGAGAGAGGGGTCAGGATGATAGGATGGGAGGAAGGGAATGGCGGTGGAGAAAGAGGTCAGGGTGACGTAAAGAACCACTTAGGGTATTCCTCTCATCTTGAACAGTTAATCCTATTCATATGTGAACATTCTCTTTGTATTTTCCTTTTTCTCTCTGTTTTTTTTTGGCTTTACTTTCCGTGTCTCACCGATGTTTAGCCTTGCAAATTACTTAGCACTTGTGCTTGGTTATGGCCTTACGTCGATGTACCCTTTGTCATTCTAAATAAAAATAGGAGTAGTGGAGTTTGCACAAAGATAAAGAAAGGGAGTTTTAACTTTAACATGTCAAAGCAAAAGGGCAAAAGTGTCATTGTGAAATAATGGAGGGAGAATGAAAGGACATGGTAAAGTTAAACAACAATGATACATGTACAACAAAAGTCTTCAACATGGCTCCAACACGCTCACATGGTGTGCAGAAGACATGTTGGAGCTGAGTTGTTGTACACCTATCATTTTTTAGAGTTAAAAAACGGCAGTGGACACATGCAAAAGTGTCATTGTGAAATAATGGAGGGAGAATGAAAGGACATGGTAAAATTAGGGCAATGGACACATGGCCTCACCCTGATTTAGCTTACTAAACGCATGGATGACTAGAGGGACAGAGGGGGTGCTACACAGCATGCTGTGCGATGATTTTCGGTGCCGCGCCGGCATCATTTCGACGATCGGAGACGTCCATCCCGTAGAGTTCATCGAGTACTACAACTATACTAAAAATCAACTTGATCTGATATCATTAAGTCCCTCATCGAAACAAAAATAACTTGAAAAAATGGGTCAATGGTTTTCATCCAGTGTTTTAAGTTATGTGTTCCGATTTTTTTTCAAGTTATATGGGTCCTGATAAGGCACTTGAAGATATCCGATCAAGTTAATTTTGGGTAGAATTGTAATACTTGACAAACTTTACGTGGTGGACGTTTCCAATTGTCGGAATGATGCTGGAGTGGCGCCGAAAATTGCCGCACAACACCCCCTCTTTGAATAGTAGAGTACATTAACGCCCAAAAAAATGGCTTTATCAAGAGTTATACTCCTACTAATGCAGTAAGCAATAAAAAGTGTTAAAAAAACAATAAGGTGTGAAACATTTGGTTGTGTTTGGTTTGGGTTTTGGGTTTTGGGTTTTGGGTTTTGGTTTTTGGTATTGATTGAAGGGAAAAGTAGAAATAATAATTAAAAATAAGGGTTAATGATTAGAAAGAGATAGAGAAAAAAATAAAAATAATATTTGTAAATAAGGGTAATAATTAGATAATAATTGAGAAAATCGGGTTTTGAAAATAGGAGTAATTATTAGATAATAATTGAGAAAACCGGGTTTTGAAAATAGGAGTAATTATTAGATAATAATTGAGAAAACCGGGTTTTGAAAATAGGAGTAATTATTAGATAATAATTGAGAAAACCGGGTCTTGAAACCCAAAACGAACCGGGCCAAATTCTGAAATTCCTCATTTTTCTTGGCGCCAAAAAGTGAAGAGTCTGTCAAGTGAACAGCCGTCGTCAAAAAGCGAACGCCGTAACGCGACGTCCCAGAAAACTAATCCTAGGCTTCAGTTAATTACTTAGCCTTCAGTACCTGTTTTGCTTACTTCTGTGTAAAGGGTCGCAGATGGGTCGCCCTCGTCACCCTAAAGTGAGGAATTTCAAGAACCCTGAAAACCCATGCCCAAATTCTCAGCACTCCTCTCCTTCTCACCACATTCGAAACCTCATATCCAATATTCAAGCTCCCCAGGTTCTCTCTCTCTATCTCTTTCACTCGAACTTGCCTTTGATTTTACTTGATTTGGTTTTTCATTCGTCTCTGGGTGCACAATTTGGGCGAACAGAGCTAGGGTTTACTTCATATTTTTTCTGATTCGAATTCTAATTGTTGTTGTCAGATCTAGTTTGTTTTCTTTATTCAAAACTGTTTGTACTAGCAAAAAAAAGAAAGACATTTTGGTAGCCCAAAAAAGCCAAGTTTTTTTTTTTTTTTTTTTTTTGATAAGTGAGGGAAAAAAAAAAAGGAGGATGGGTAAATGATGAGTTCACATCAGATAAAAAGAAGAAAAGGGGGAAGTTTATTGGATGGCTCATAACTTGAATGCTTAAGTTTTTTAAAAACTTCTAACGTCCCCAAAGTTTGACTAAAAGTAGAACAAAACATCAATGCTTCGTTCGGTTTGGGTTTTGAGGGAGGGTTTTGGGGGTAATGAATAGAGAGATAGAAAGAAAATTTTATTGGGGACCGTGCAGGGTGGGTCTTGAGACCCAAACCGAACAAGGTGCAAATAACATTCAAAATGAAAACATCAAACATTCATCCATCCATCAAAACCAAATGTTATGATGTTTAGTCTTGCACCCACGAACTTTTTTTTTTAGTCCACGACTCTTCATCGTCATCGAATAATTCATCTAATTCAACATTCCTTTGCTGTGCCGCTACCTTCGTGTTAGTCATAACTTTTACTGTACCAAAGGTATGCATTTGCTATGGTTGAGGCTTGCATGAGCTGTGATATAGGGATGTTGATTGTCGAGAGAACTCATAATTCATTACATTTATTTTTTGGATAAATTACACTTGACAGTGACACCCTGTTCTTTATACTAGTACCTATTTAAACTCCCAATTCATAATACTTAGAAAATATACCCGCCACTAGTCCTTACCTACCCGACTTATGCCGCCCAGCCGAATAATCCCTCCCGCCTAGGCCCTAGCCGTCCAATCTTCCGCCGCCGAAGGTGACACTTAGGACCCTAGTTGAGGTGGTGGACCACCGCCTAGTTCCTAGGCTTATTAATTCCGTATTTTTATTGTATCATTTATGCATTTTTTTGGTAAAGTTACAAATAGAAGTGTACGATAAGCCCAATATAGTTAACCAATTTCCTTGGTTATGTAGTATTTTTGTTGGAATTAGTTACTCATTTATTTTGGTGTCAGCTATGCTTTTTTCTGGTAACCAAAACTTCTCCCATGAAAATATTTTTAGGATTTGTACCATAGGCTTCTCCTTTCTCCTGGTTGTAATTTTCCAGTTTGTGATTAATTTTTTAGAAGTGCCAACAAGTAACACCCAACCCAGATATGTCCATCTTATCATTTCTTTCATAACAACCGACTTGACACACACTAAGACCAATCCATCATGTGGACCCTGTTCATAATGATTTAATTTGGCAGGGGAAACATATGACTGTTCGATGAATTGCATTTTGAAACACACTCAACCTCTTTATATTATGTGGTTCCTCTATTCTTTCCTAAAAGCTAAACGGGAATGATACAAGTCATTTATTAACATAACCGTACCAATGTTCTGCATGAACTCTGCGATTCAGAATTTTATTTTTTCAGACTGTCTTCTAACATCTTCTAGAATTTGATTCTAATCTTAATTGTTCCATCAGCAGGGTCCGAAACCACCAATACTGAAAAGCTTGTATCATCTGCTTGTCCATTTGTCTTCGAATCATCCAACATGTCCAGAAGCAGGTGGTGATTCAACTTTTTGGGATATCAACATTGGTCGGTGTGGAATCAGGGTGTCATTAGAAGATATACGTGTTCTCTCTGATATATTATTCAAGGAGCTTTCTAGGACGTTTAATCAGTTCCTCTCTGCTTTACATGACGTGTCTGCAAAGGTGGCTCTAAGAGCTAGCTTGCATTCTGCTATTTGGGCCATCACTGAACTGCTAAATCTTCTGTTAAGGTGCTGTATGGTCATGTTCAACCTACTCTTCCCTGATCGTCTGGTGGAAAATGGACAAGTTCTTCTTGATATCCTTGGAGAATTATGCTCATGGGCTTTAACTCACGAAAATGAGGAAAATACTATTGGGTTTGAGAAAGTCTCTCTTAAATGCACATACAAGGACAGTTATTGTACTGCCTCCTCAAACGAGGACATTGTTGCTTCCTTGCATTTTATGGAGCCAGTTAACCCGTCTCTTCCTTTCCTGCGTTCATCGCTCGAGGTTATTTAAATGTCTTAATTTTCTTCTTACCTTGTTCACTCTGATTCTCTCTCGCCTAAGAAAAGATGAAAAAATTGTGTGAAAGAAATATGATGCTATGACTGACATGCATTGGTAAGTAAAAGTGTTGGCAAGCTCTAGCGATTAATAGGAGTTGTTAGCCAATTGCATTTTGGAGTACGCATTAGGCAATTCCTGCAATATCTTGTTGTATTCATTTGTATCTGTTCGGGCATTCATATTGAGTTGTATATGACTTGTTCTCTTTGTTATGGGTCATATCACGACTACCTGTACAAACTTCAAACTTCAAACTTTAAAGTAAGCTATTCTTGCTCCTATGTCAATTAATTTTGATGTCTTTCTGATGACAGGCTTTAGCTTGTTAGATGTGGCAAGCCTAGAAATTTATGACCACCATGTGCATTTTATAGCATCATAAATATATAGAACCTCACTGTCTGCTGAAATTTCTATATAGCAAGATTGACCAAAAAAATTCGCCCAATTGAGCATGTCTAGCATATTTGTTTCTAGTAGTGGTTATGTAGGATGACAATGAACTTTGCTAAGGGTGAGGGGAGTTTAAAGAGCAAGGGCTGTTCTATGCTATGTAGAGTGGTTATAACAGTGAAGGGGAGCTGTTTGATGACAAAAACAGAGTCCAACAAAGATAAATAATGGAAGACACAAAAGGGTATATTATCTAGGACCTTGTAAGTCTTCATAATTTTTAAAAATTTCTCCCTCTCTCTCTCTCACACACAAATTTTTTTAGCATCGTGTCGGGTTAGATCCTTCCCGACCGTCATTTCAGTGGTCTTATGTTAATTTTTGTCGAGGGTCATATAATAGAGTTTGTTCAATGGCCCAATGGATCAGATGTTCCGGCCCAATTTTGGGCTATTGGCCCACCGTACCCAGTAAGATGACCTTTTGGGTGTGAACTGGTAAGCCCAAACTGTATCAAAAGACTAAGCTGTTAAGTCATTGTTACGACATGGGCCTGACAATGTTCTCAACTGATCCAGCATCCTCCCTCATGGGCAACCCCATCGTGCAAAGGGGAGAAGGAGAATGCAAGCGGGGAACAAATGCACAATGGAGAGACTTGAATCAAGACCTCTATAAACCAAAGCTTCAATATCATGTACAATCATCTATTTTCCAAAAAGCTTCAACTGTTAGGAAATGGCTCCATTAAGGTACTTGTTTTAACATTCCTTTGCACCTTGCCTAATATACTACAGAATTTTGCTTCAGGTGTTTGCAGATGAGCTATTGGTCCATGGACAATTAAGGCAGTATTTCAAGCTGATTGATTCTCTTCCTTCTACCAGTAGAAAGTTGTTTAAAGGCCGCTCTAGTCATGGTGACTTTGGAAGTGTTATCGAAATATTTATTACTCATTTTTGTCTATCATTTTCCGACGATCAAGCATTTGAAAATTTCCTAAATGGATTGTTTTGTGCAAACGGAAAGCATAACAGAGCTCCTGAACTGACCCTCTCTGCTTCTTTAGTATTGCTTCTCAATCCCTTCATGCTTTCTGCACCAAAATTTCTACATGCCCATCTGATTTGCTTGGTTTCTGAAGCTGTCGCCTTTGGCTTTAGCTTAGTAAATATGCGAGCAGATGTCAGATTAATGGATTGTTACTTATCAGCATTTGAGAGATCAGTCATCTTGTATGTCAAACACATGTCTAATTTGCGAACGAATGATTACCCTAGAGGGGACTCTGTTCTCAAAACAAAAAAATATGGGGGAAACTCTCAGCCAAATTTCGAGTCTTATATTCAGCCAGTCACAAGACAAAAGATTAAGAATCTAATTACCAAGCTAGACAACTCATGGCAATCAGAGTTACACGACATGCTCCTGAGGAGGAATCCGAGGAAATCTGACTTGGCGACTTCCTCTATCAGATACGTAAAGGAAAGCAAACATATTCTTGACCCATCATTTAGGGAAGAGATTATAGAAATCTTAAGTTGCATAATCTGCGAAGCTTTTTCTTCCGAAGTTGGTGATGCAACATTTCATGCTAGTGGAGAAGAAAGTCCACAAGATATATTTCTTCTTGCTTCGATATTGAAGTTAATGAGTTGTTCATTGCGACAAACTATTTGGTGTTTGAGGCATGATGGCAAGTTGGGCTGTTTGAAGACCTTGAAAGACTTTTCTTCATGTAAGGAATATGATTCTATAGTGGGAATCATAAGTTGTTTTCAACAAGTTAGCTTCTGCTTACCAGTTCGGAAGTCCTTATGTCGCATGATGGAAATCCACCCTGAAGCTCACAAAGAGTCCAGGGTGATGCTTTTGCACTTTTCAGGCTTCCTATCATTAAGCTTCATCAGTGGGCTTGATTTTTTAGTGAGGGGTTGCATATCGACAATGATGTCATTGATGAATCTCATTGTCTTTGAAGAGGGTAATTTGGATGCATTTAGGTTTGATTACAGATCAGAATCCTTTTCATTACATCCGGATAATGTTTCAGAGGTGATCTTTTCCCCTAATTTTTGTGTGCCTAGGTTAACTATTCCTTCCTATTTGTGAAACTATTTCCTTAACTTGCAGGCTAAGGTGGAGAAAAAATCTAGCCTCTTAGTTGCATCCAAGTTTCAGAAAATCCAGACTCTGTACTTGAGGTACTTATTATATCTTTAAGTAGGTAGCTCAAATGCTATTTTGCATTCGTTTACGTAGGTCTATGTTGTATTGGAAATCTTTTGTGCTCTTATCTTTGTCAGCTTTTTGGATTTGATTTGAGGGCATGATTCCGCAACAAACGCGACAGGGGGACCATTGTTTCAGTGGTATTCTGTGAGCAGCCACTTTGTGCATTTATTGCCAAAGGTTAGGTCAGTCTCCAATCCATCTGTTTCAGTGGTACTCTGGGAGCAGCCACTTTGTGCATTTATTGCCAAAGGTTAGGTCTGTCTCCTATCCATCCCCCGCCCATACCCCCAATTATTGGGGACTAAATGGGTTATGTTATTGTTGTTGTTGTTGTTGTAGTATCTCTGTCAGCTTTTCCGATGTCGGTACCGATCCTAACACTTGTTTTTTGACCTCCCTTCGTTTTTTCTATAAACATCTTATCCTTTTCAATCTATGGAGTGTCTTATTTGTAAAAGGTCCTGATAGTCTTTTCTCTTTGTCTGGGTTATATATCATCACTTGGAAGCTAAGGATGGATACGGATATGAACACAGGACACAAATAAAACACGATACAGACATGTGAATTTTTCTCTAAAAATATAAGAAACATGCAGGTTAGGGATACGTTCAATAAAAGCTTCCAATTGAACTTTCATATGCTTAGTGATAAGAATTTCTATTTCCAACTTTGTTTATCATATACTGATTTGTCATATTCTGAAATCTTCGATCATCACATGTTAGCGTCCAAGAAGTGTCAATCACATAGTTATTCATAGTCATAAACACCAAAGAAGTATGGACATGCTGTAGAAAGAGTGTCATACGTGTATCTGAATTAAGATTTTTATTTGGTAATAGTGGAGACAAAAAAAAAAGAGTATTAGACAAGTGTCCGGGAGTGTCGGTGTCGACACTTGTCGAACATGGACTCACCACCTTATTTTAAGTGTATGTGCTCCTCCTGGCATTATTTGCACTGGTTGTTCTGGAAATTTACTTGCATATTCAGCATAGCCTTGACTTTATTCCTGTACAAGTGGTCAATATTGATGCAGGACACTAAGGATTGAGGGATTCCGAAGCCGAGGTAGGCTTTCATTACAAAATCAGGAAGTGGGATTTTAGTTGTAGTTGGTGCTGCTACATAGGAGAAGGGGGAAACAGGCGTTCTGCTTACGATTACTGTACGATGAATTGTTACTTTTGGCTTCTGTCTGACTGTGCAAGCCAAGGTCTGAGGTTGAATTACTGTGGTGCTTGAGGGTTGAACTAGGGATTAGGTGTTACAAATTAAGAAGAAAGAGGACAATAACTGGTGCAAGAAGTCAGTCATGGAAGACTTAGAAACCACACCTTTGATTACTTCAACCTATCCACAAAAGAAACTTGAGGCTCTACAAATTGTCTAAAGTGTCGATGCTAAAAATTCATTATTCATGTGGACTTGTTGCTAGTTGTGAGCATTCCAATCAGGAAACTATGACTTTATATTCCCCAAATCTACGTAAAACCAATTCACTACACTTAATCTGCCTGAAGGGTTAGGTTTCGTAATCGTGCACTTTATTCCTTGTGCATTGTAGCACCGTTTTTAGTTTTGTGTGGATGTTATTGGTTCATCTATCGAGGTGGGATAGGGCCTCACACAAGGAGGCCCTTAGGTAACTAGCTTAATTGAACAGGGCTCAGTGTATCCCTTGTCCTCATGCATCTCTTAGTCACTGCTATTAGTTTTTGTACGCACTCTAGTAGATCAAACATGAGGAGATGATATGGGCTCAAGCATTTTTGTGATTGGAGAGACACATTAAGTTTGTCTGCTCCTGTTGTGAGATATACTTAGTTTCTTGTTGTGATTAGAAAGCATCTCTGAGCACTCATGCCACCCAGGCACATTACTACCCATCTGGCAGATGACTGAAGGCGACAAAATGAGTCACCGAGTCATTGGAGAATATCTGCCACACCACTCTCTCTTCAGTAGTTCAAGATTTGAAGGTTATATCAAAGACTCCGTTATTATCCGTCAAATACGCCTCTAGATGAAATATCTACACGTTTTGGTCATTGACAGCATATACTCCAACCAAGAAACTTGCTATTGGTAGAGGCAGTGAGCAGTTTTAGAAGCAAATTTTAATGTTCTGATAGAAACAAAGTTCTTGTTACAAGATTGCCTGACATATTACCTACTAGGGGTGTCCACGGATCGGATCCGGACGGATCGGATACGGATCCGATCCGATCCGCTTAGAGTGGATTATGGTTTTTAAGATCCGGAACTGAACCGAACATTCACGGATCGGATCGGGCGGATTTGACAGATTAAAGAAGGATTATTGAGCGGATTGAGCGGATCCGATCCGATCCGGATCCGGAACCGTCAGATAAGAAATTCTCGATCCGGAACCGAACCGAACATTCACGGATGGATCAACGGATGGTTCGGATTGGTCGGATTGGCGGATTGGATGATCCGCTGGACAACCCTATTACCTACCATTTTTTTCTTTCAAAAAGAGCAGCTTATTTGCCAGAAAAGCTTTCTTGTCTGGGCTCTTGATGAACATGTCGATCACACCAGCATTATTTTTGTTCACTGTAGGTACATTCATGGAAAGATAAACAGAAGCAATATATTCTGCAATCGTCTATATTAGAGTTTCTTCCAACTAAATATCCTAGATTTCGGTCAAATATGTTTAAGGGTGTTTTATATAAGTTTTGGTTTCCTTTAATTTTACTGAAGTATATTTGCAAGCATCCCATTTATACTTCCATGATGCTCTTCTTAAGATGGATAATGTCAGGATGTACTGGTTGTTTAGGAAAATGATGTAGACGTGTAATCTTTTGTAGCATCAGGAAATTTCTCACAAACTTACCGATGATTACAACTTTGGTTTTCTGACATTCTGTTTTCACAAAGCAGGTCGGCATGCATACTGCTGATCTAGCATACCAGTATTTGCATGACTGATCTAGCATACAACTATTCGCATCACTTCTCACAAGCTTTTATTATTCCCTAACTTTCCTCTCACCTTGCTATAAGTAGATATTGACAACTGGTAACTGCTTAAACCATGTTGTGGTTAGCAAAATGTAATATTCAATCTTATCAACTTTTCTTATCCAGAATGTATGATTCATTCGCAGTGCGCCTTCTCTCTCAAGTGAGAATATTGGATGTGAAAATGAGCAAGAAGAAACTTTAACAAGGCCATCAACCCGGAAGAACACGCAGCGTGTTGTTGGAATAGAAGAAGAAACGGAGGAAACCTGCAACGGGAAGATTTTTCTGAAGTGCAGGCTGGAAAACCGGGGAAAACCATCTGATTTTGATGATTTGGCCGATTTCATTGAATGCAAGAGAGGAAAAGATTATAATGGCTGGTTAAAGGACAGGCAAAAATATAGGAAGTGGAAATGTGAGAAAATGGCAGTACTAAGATGGAAGAAGAGAAAAACTTTGAAATTTATGAAGGGAAAGAAAATGTAGAATTTGTTTGTAGTTTGATACAGGCCCCAGAATGTGTACATCTTTGAAGTTGTGGTCTGCTGTTGAAGTCAGTCTACGGCTGAATCTGAAAATTTGATGCAGAATAAATTTGTTGTGGTCTTGTGCAGTTTTTGCAATTGAGTCTCGAGAGCCTCTCTCTCTTTCTCTCTCTCTCTCTCCAGAGACTAATTTGATATTTTGACTGGCAAAATCAACAAGTTCAACAAGGGGAACATGCCAACCATAATATGGGAACATTTTTTCCATTGGGAGCACAAATAAATATTGCCAAGCTTAAACATTTCTCAGTTAAATATATAATGTATATCAAACATTTCTAAACACGAGCACAAAAAACTAGGATATTTCAAAGAAGCAATATGACGAGAGGTATTAGTGTACGTATCGAAAATACTGGGCGACATGGGACCCTTGGTGCCTTGCATCTGCCCCTGGACAGGAAAAAGAAAGTGAAGTTCACGTACTGAAGTGGGCTGTATAGGAGGAACCTTCACCACTTCATTTCCTTTCCTTTACACTACTCTCTTGCTTAACAAAGACATGAAAATCAACATCTTTGGCCTCTTTTCATCATTTAAGCGTTTTTCTCTTCAAAATCAAACTAAACCAAAAGGATTATTACACTCATTTGACAAGCCATACTTACAGAACAGGAACATATTGTCCACTGCAGATATTCCGAATGAAGATCAACAAAACAAAATTTCAGCAACCACTTCTTAAAAATAAGCAATTTTTTCTCCTTTTTAGGGGCGCAGAAATTTCGTAAATTCTGCAGAACAATCAGCCGTTGACTAATCAGACAAGGCGAGGGGACACTTATGTAACATTATGAAGGCTCTTTTTGAGTCTCATGAGATCATAATGAAAATGGAGCAGAAAAATGAATAGCAGTGATACAAGGAGAGATGAAGTAGCGGCTGAACCACAGCTGACACCGGCTGCCTAGTTTTTAAGTGAGAGGCTTGCAAATTGGTCATCAAGTTCCTACTATTGATGTTTGGGCTTTGCTGTTGCTGCTGAACCTGGTACACCATTTGAAACCTCGCTATTTCTCTCTGTAGGATCTCCATCTCCAATGCAAAAATGCAAGAATGTTTTAGTTTAAATCTCTTGCTCTGTTTTAGGGTATAGTATGTTTAAGAAATTGTTGCAGCAACATGTTACATACCACACGATTCTCCATGCTCATTATAGTATTGTGCTGGTTGAGAAATTCAAGTGCTGCCGCGAATTAGATACATCAGCCTGCACGGCAAGAAATAGGCGAGGAAGTAGAACACTAGCTCACTTGCTCGACGGCACAAAGTAACGGTCCCATTTATGTGGAACCAATAGAAAATACTCCATTTGTCCCATATCACCGGTCCTCTACCCAATTTGGGAATTTCAAAACGGCAAATTAGTCTAAAGTCCAAAGTAGGGGCCTATTATGTCATTTTAGTCCAGTTTAGGTTTTCATGACTTGTCGTGTCCATCAATTAAAAAGTTCTATTGTCTAAGGTCCAGTCGGTTCCAGCAACGTGGTTTCAAACTTTTTGAAAGCAACGCAGCTGACGCAAATGAAGACAATGAAAGCAACGTGGTCCCTAGGCCCCGTGACTTTGAAAGCGACGTGTGGGACTTGCTGACCGACCTTGAAACGTGAAAGCAACGTCAGTGGACCGAATGACCCATGAATTTTGGGACTTTCTCTCTCATGCGTGGGACAAAATTAACTGGGTTCAATTTTCATAAGGTACCCTAGGATTTAGGTTTAAGCACTTTCATAGGGTACCCTAGGGTTTAGGCACTTAGGGTGCACTTTCCAATTATAGGGTTTTAGTGGTTTAGGCACTTTCGTGGGTACCCTAGGGTTTAGGCACTTAGGGTGCACTTTCCAATTATAGGGTTTTAGTTGTTTAGGCACTTTCATAGGGTACCCTAGGGTTTTAGGCACTTTCATAGGGTACCCTAGCGTTTAGGTTTTAGGGTGCACTTTCCTATTATAGGGTTTTAGTGGTTTAGGCACTTTCATAAGGTACTCTAGGGTTTTAAGCACTTTCGTAGGGTACCCTAGGGTTTTAGGCACTTTCATAGGGTACAAACTTTTTTGGCACTTTCATAGGGTACAAACTTTTTTTTGGTAAGGTAAAAAAAAAAAAAAAAAAAAGAAGTTAGGACTGGATAGGTTATAAACTTATTTGGTGGATTAACGGGGTTACAAATTCTTTGTCTAGGACTTTTGAACAAATTGCCCATTTCAAAATGCATGCCCATTTTGAATAGTCAAAGCATTTGAATAAGTTTCCAAAAATTGTCCCTTACAAGTAGCCATACATTTATTTGGAAGTGAAAATAAAAGGTTCATGCTCTAAACAAGACTTTGACTTCTAATTCTCTGATGCGGTAATTGTCGTTTGCCCTTGCAAAGACGGAACTTCCAAAAGGGACCAACAATATGGGACACAAAGTGTAGAAAGCGAGGTGCCTTACATGTAAAGCTTGTATA
Source organism: Vaccinium vitis-idaea (assembly GCA_963854785.1). Taxonomy (NCBI): domain Eukaryota; kingdom Viridiplantae; phylum Streptophyta; class Magnoliopsida; order Ericales; family Ericaceae; genus Vaccinium; species Vaccinium vitis-idaea. The sequence continues at coordinate 18,924,854 of OY978217.1, read as the reverse complement.
CTCCTTTCCAGATCATCTATGTATTGAAATTTTTTCTGATCCGTGACCGGTGAGCTGATTGCCTACATTTACACGTATCAGGTTGCTGAATTCTTGAGTATTTGTTGGTGTCATATTAAGAATTATGTGTCCAAGGCAGAAACAAAACGCGCCAAACGGCAATCTTTTCATGTCCCTTCTGATTCTTAATTTGATGAGCTGAATTCGGGCCAAGCTAGCTTAAATTTGAGTCGAGTTCCAGTTTCTTCACCAATCTTAACGAGCTAAAATATAATATTATATCATGCTTTCATACATGTCTAAAGCTGAAAATAAAGTTTTGTTTTTTTGTTTTTGATCTGAAATAAAGTTCTGATTATAAACACGAAGTACTGCACCTTGCTTCAGGTCTAAAGCTGAAAATAAAGTTTTGTTTTTTTGTTTTGATCTGAAATAAAGTTTTGAATATAAACACAAATACTGACCTCGTACCTTGCTTCAGCTCTTCCCTAACATGGTCAAAATTGTTCACTTTCAATTTGCACAAGAATTTAGGTTCTTCTGAGCACAATTGTATGGTTTGAACCGTTAATTTTAACGATGTCAACGTACACAATAATTTAGAAAATTTGCGTTTATCGAGCATCTCTAACCTGTGTTTTGGCAAAAAATAATTCAAATGGATTATTATTATTATTATTTTATTTATTCAATTTTTTTATTTGCTAGTTTTTGCGTCAATTTTTTTGTGGATTATTATTTGTTTTTTTAAAAAAATTTGATAATAAATTTAAAACTTTTTAGATTCCTCTCGTTCAGACGAAATAATAATCCTTTAAAAATCGATGTAAAACTAACGAATACAATTTTTTTAAATAAAAACAAAAAAATAAAAGATTATTTTTTCAAAATTTTCAGCTTTGTCAATTAAAATGAACAAAAAAGTTCTAACACACGGAGCAAAATCCCCAATTTAGAAAAATGAAATCCACAGCAAAATAATTCGGTTCCAGTTAAAATAAATAAATAAATAATTCGGTTCAATCCCATGGTCATGTTATGATTAAATTTATTTAGGAATAATTAGTCATAAATACACAATATTTTGCCTATTTAAAGGGAATGACAAGGAACATTTACAATCAAACATAAAGACAAAGAACATTTGCAATCAAACCTAAAGACACAACATTTTGCCTATTTAAAGGGAAAGACAATGAACATTTGCAATCAAACATAAAGACAAGGAACATTTGCAATCAAACATAAAGACAAGGAACATTTGTAATCAAACACAAAGACACAAGTGGCCCTATTAATTATGCCATTATAAATTGCAAAATACGATCAAAAGGGTTATCATGTACGTGTACTATACTTTTTGATCAACCGATACATGCAATTATAAAACTATGATAGTAGTATATAATTACGTAAATGAATATTGTGCATCTGTAACTATTTTAAACGCAAAATATAAAACCTATCGTGCTATCACCATAAAAGTCGTAATCTAAAATTGCAGGCAACGTTCTTTTATTCTGTACAATAAATTTATAACGAAACTTGGAATGACCGGTATTAGGTTTTAAACTAAAATACATTGGATGGACAAACTTACATAGTTGTTAAATTAAAAACAAAAAAACAAAAACTCTATTCCACTTATGAAGATAATTTTGCTATAGGATAAGAAAGGGGGTGCAGTTATCAAAATAGGGGGTGTGAAAATCATTTCCCTAAGTTAAGGATCATAATATATGCATATTATGCAAAAAAAGTACTATTGACAAATTAAAACATATAAATCGTATTCAAGTTTTATGAAGTTTAGTGAGTTGTCCCTAGTTTCAGGAGTTGACTAATTCGTCATTTTTTAAAGTTTTTGTACAAAATTAAAACTTTTAAAAATTAGTGAAATGTCACTAACTTTTTGGGTCGCCGGAATGTCAGAGGTGGGGTGGTGGTCAGAGGTAGGAGTTTTTTTTTTTTTTTTTTGAATTTCCTATACGAAATTACAAGTTTTAAAAATTAGTGAGATGTTACTAATGCATTGGGTCGCGGGAAGTGGTCGGCAGGAGGTGGGGTGGTGGTGGTCGGCCGGAAGTGGGATGGTGATTTTTTTGAATTATATGTTCGAGAATAGAATTTTTAAAAATTAGTGACATCTCACTATTTTTTTTTGGTTGCCAGAAGTGGTCGACCAAGAGGTGGGGTGGTGATTTTTTTGAATTTTATGTTCGAAATTAGAATTTTTAAAAATTAGTGAGATCTCACTAATTTTTTTGGTTGGCAGAAGTCGTCGGCCAGTCGGCCAAGAGGTGGGGTGGTGGTTGGCTGGAGGTTGGCTGGTGATTTTTCTGAATTTTATGTTCGAAATTAGAGTTTTTAAAAATTAGTGACATCTCACTAATTTTTTTGGTCACCGGAAATGGACGACCAGAGGTGGGGTGGTGGTCGGCTGGATGTGGAGTGGTGATTTTTTTGAATTATATGTTTGAAATAGAATTTTTTAAAATTAGTGACATCTCACTAATTTTTTTAGTTGCCAGAAGTGGTCGGCTAAGATGTGAGGTGGTGGCCAGCCGGAGATTGGGTGGTGATTTTTCTGAATTTTATGTTAGAAATTAAAAATTTTAAAAATTAGTGGCATCTTACTAATTTTTTTGGTCGTCGGAAGTGGTTGGCTAGAGGTGGGGTGGTCGTCGGCCGGATGTGGGGTGGTGATTTTTTTTAATTATATGTTCTAAATTAGAATTTTTAAAAATTAGTAACATCTCACTAATTTTTTTGGTCACTGGAAGTGGTCAGCCAAGAGGTGGGGTGGTGATCGGCCAGAGGTTGGGTGGTGATTTTTCTAATTTTATGTTCGAAATTAGAATTTTTAAAAATTAGTGACATCTCACTAATTTTTTTGGTAGCCGGAAGTGGTCGGCCGGAGGTGGGATGGTGGTCGGCCGGAGATTGGGTGGTGATTTTTTTAATTGTATGTTCGAAATTAGAACTTTTAAAAATTAGTAACATTTTACTAATTTTTTTTGTCTTTATGTTCGATTGCAAAAGTTCCTTGTCCTTTCATTTAAAAATGTCAAATGTTTTTTGTTTTTATGTTTGATTTCAAAAGTTCCTTGTCATTCCCTTTAAAAATGCCAAATGTTTTGGATTTTTGGCTAAGTGGCCCATTTATTTATTTCGCCTTTAAAAAAAAAAGGGAATAATTAGTCATAAATACACAATATTTTGCCTATTTAAAGGGAAGGACAATGAACATTTGCAATCAAACATAAAGACAAGGAACATTTGCAATCAAACCTAAAGACACAATATTTTGCCTATTTAAAGGGAAGGACAATGAATATTTGCAATCAAACATAAAGACAAGGAACATTTGCAATCAAACACAAAGACACAAGTGGCCCTATTAATTATGCCATTATAAATTACAAAATACGATCAAAAGGGTTATCATGTACGTGTACTCTACTTTTTTATCAACCGATACATGCAATTATAAAACTATGATAGTAGTATATAATTACGTAAATGCATATTGTGCATCTGTAACTATTTTAAACGTAAAATATAAAACCTATCGTGCTATCACCATAAAAGTCGTAATCTAAAATTGCAGGCGACGTTCTTTTATTCTGTACAATAAATTTTTAACAAAACTTGGAATGACCGGTATTAGGTTTTAAACTAAAATACATTGGATGGACAAACTTACATAGTTGTTAAATTAAAAATAAAAAAAAACTCTATTCCACTTATGAAGATAATTTGAAATTTGTATAGGGTGGTTGTCCGGGCTCAACCACCACTCGGTCCCTCTTTGGTTATTATATCTTGGCTTAGACCATCAAGAATTAGAAGACTGAATTGGGTTGAATTAAGACAAGTGATTTTCACACCCCATATTTTGATAACTGCACCCTCTTTCTTGTCATGTAATGAAACTTTTATGTGTGAATTTTTTTGCTAAAGGATAAGAAAGGGGGTGTGAAAATCATTTCCCGAAGTTAAGGATCATAATATATGCATATTATGCAAAAAAGTACTATTGACAAATTAAAGCGTATAAATCGTATTCAAGTTTTATGAAGTTTAGTGAGTTGTTACTAGTTTCAGGAGTTGACTAATTCGTCATTTTTAACGTTTTTGTACAAAATTAAAACTTTTAAAAATTAGTGAAATGTCACTAACTTTTTGGGTCGCCGAAATGTCAGAGGTGGGATGGTGGTCAGAGGTAGGAGTTTTTTTTTTTTGAATTTCCTATACGAAATTACAAGTTTTAAAAATTAGTGAGATGTTACTAATGCTTTGGGTCGCGGGAAGTGGTCGGCGGGAGGTGGGGTGGTGGTTGGCTAGATGTGGGATGGTGATTTTTTTAAATTATATGTTCGAGAATAGAATTTTTTAAAATTAGTGACATTTCTCTAATTTTTTTTGGTTGCCAGTGGTCGGCCAAGAGGTGGGGTGGTGATTTTTTTGAATTTTATGTTCGAAATTAGAATTTTTAAAAATTAGTGAGATCTCACTAATTTTTTTGGTCGGCAAAAGTCGTCGGCCAGTCGGCCAAAAGGTGGGGTGGTGGTTGGCCGGAGGTTGGTTGGTGATTTTTATGAATTTTATATTCGAAATTAGAGTTTTTAAAAATTAGTGATATCTCACTAATTTTTTTAGTTGCCAGAAGTGGTCGGCCAAGAGGTGGGGTGGTGGCCAGCCGGAGGTTGGGTGGTGATTTTTCTGAATTTTATGTTCGAAATTAAATTTTTTAACAATTAGTGGCATCTTACTAATTTTTTTGGTCGCCGGGAGTGGTTGGCCAGAGGTGGGGTGGTGGTCGGCCGGATGTGGGGTGGTGATTTTTTTGAATTATATTTTCTAAATTAGAATTTTTAAAAATTAGTAACATCTCACTAATTGTTTTGGTCACTGGAAGTGGTCGGCCAAGAGGTGGGGTGGTGGTCGGCCAGAGATTGGGTGGTGATTTTTCTAATTTTATGTTCGAAATTAGAATTTTTAAAAATTAGTGACATCTCACTAATTTTTTTGGTCGCCGGAAGTGGTCGGCCGGAGATTAGGTGGTGATTTTTTTAATTTTATGTTCGAAATTAGAACTTTTAAAAATTAGTAACATTTTACTAATTTTTTTTGTCTTTATGTTCGATTGCAAAAGTTCCTTGTCCTTCCATTTAAAAATGTCAAATGTTTTTTGTTTTTATGTTCGATTTCAAAAGTTCCTTGTCCTTCCCTTTAAAAATGTCAAATGTTTTGGATTTTTGGCTAAGTGGCCCAAAAAAAAAATGATTAAATTTATTTTCGGCAGGCTCATATATTTACAATTTACAGGAAATAAGGGCTCAGCCCAATTTGATAGTCAGAAGTCTCAGGCAAGCGTCGATCGTCGAGCGTGACGGAGTAAAACAGGCTTCTTTTCGTATATCCTATGGCCATGGCTGCCAATCCACCACAGCAGTCGTCGATGAACCCTCAAACGACGCCGCATATCGGGTACAACCATGGAACAGCGACGGTGAAATCAGAATCAGCGGAGGAAGCGGCGGCGGCTACCCTCTTGATTCGTCACCTTCCTGAAGCTATTCCTCACGACACTCTTTCTCGGCTCTTCTCCCATTACGGTGCTTCTTCTGTGCGGCCTTGCGCCACTGGAAGGTATAACCAACTCTATTTGTGTACCATTTGATTCACCTTCGTTATTATTTACTTGTCTGGAAATTTGTTGCTGAGATAGATTGCGTTTATCAAGACTAGGAGAGACTATAATTGAAAATGTTTTAACCCCAAAGGGGTTAGTTAGCCTTGTGGTCTTGGCCTGGGACTTCTCAGGTTGAATTCTCCTTGCCATCAACTCTAAGGGCCACCCCACCTCGCGCGTAAGCCTATGAAACAGATGTCGGAGGGGCTGTAAGGATTAGTCCAAGGTGCGCGCTAGATATTAACAAAAAGAAACAGAAGAAGTGAACATGTTAAATTAGGTGAATTGCCAGGGTAGCGTCAATAGTCTACTGAGTATGATTTGATTGCGTCCAACTTCAACTAATGGATGCAACTGTGAAGGAAAATGATGATGATATTGTTAATGGAAAAACTGAGGGAAAGACCTAAGTTGACATGAAATCAGGGGTGGGGCAAGGGTCGTCATTGGTGAGGGGATGAAGTGAGAGGATTAAATGAATTCACCAAAATGCACTCATCAATTTAATATATTGCTTGCTACCTTATATAGTGCGTTCATTGGAGGTAATTATATTGTTCTTCTGTTTGACAATTAGAGCACTCATATACTTATATTTGGTAACGTGTCATAAATAAATAACAGAAATTTTCAAGAAAAAGGGTAAAAATTCTTTAATTAAAGACTAAACTGAATCGATTTTAATTTTTAGAGATGAGTGGTCTAAATTATGTCACTATTTCTTGTATATGTATAAAATATAAGAATGGGGGGAGCCTGGGCATTTTCCTTCTCTTTCGCATTCTTATTGTGGGGTGATGGGGAGGTGGTTAAATTCGCTAGGCATTTTCCTTGATTAGAATTCATCTACTAATCACATTTTGCTTTGTGTTCATCTTGACTGACATTTTGTTGGTCTTAAACAGGGTGAGAAACTGTGCATTTGTTGACTTCAATAGTGAAGCCTTGGCAACTCAAGCTCATCGCCAATTAAATGGGTATTGTTTATCATCTCAGACAAAATAGTTTTATTCTTCTTTGTCTGCATCTCATCATATTCTATTTGTTAAAATTCCATTCACCATGCTCTATCCATTCAAATTTTGCATCATGCTTTATTTCAAATCTTATTCTGGCGTTTAATTGGTGTACATTTACTGATTCACAATTTTATTACTCCCACCGTCCCAATACAATAGTCCCCTATGAAAAGACGTGCAATTTCCGGATCAAAGAATAAAGTACTTACATTCATAATTTTTTTTTTATTCGCACTAAATTAGAGAACTAATCGAGATCTTTTATTGGTGCGAAGAAACTCAAAAAATCTTACTTATTCCGCCGTTCAATTGGGTGTAAATTTATTGCCACAATTTTTATTAATCTCTCTATCCCCGTATAATAGTCCCGTACGAAAAGACACGCAATTTTCGGATCAAAAAATAAATTACGTAATTTTTTTAATTTTTTCGAACCAAATTAAAGAACTAATCGAGATCTTTAATTTGGGGCGGAGAAACTCGAAAAATCGTGAACGAAAGTACTTTTTTTTTTTTTAAATCCGAAAATTGTCTTTTTGTAGGGGACTCATTTTGGCACAGAGGGAGTATGTAACTTCACAGCTTCACTGTGGTGTAAGTATAACAGCATGTCAATTTTTTCTACATATTTATTACTTCATTGCTATATTTTGTTCTATTGATGTTTTATCTGTTCCTTGATCTTTTCATGTGCTTACCTGATTTGTGTTAATCTGATGTGGGAAAATGGGTCTGAATTTTGTCTCAATATACTTGGTCAGATTGCATTTTCTGGGTAAAGTCTTGTCAGTGGAAAGAGCTAATAAAACAACAGAGAATAGTAAACATCAAGAAGCTGCAGCTCGATCAGTGATGCAATCGTCATCTTTGGCAAAGGATGCTACTGCAACCAGAGATCTTAATGCCGGGTCCAAATTAGGGTCCTTTCCCACAAGTGAGCCTATTGCTGAAAGACTTGGTGTTGACTACCCCTTTCCTCCTCACCTTGGGTATGTTTCCCCTGTTCACTTTTTCTTTTTCAATTATCAAACCTGCACATATAAGATAGCATGCAAAATTTCATTCTATACCATATGGCGACATATGTTCTATGGACAATTAAGCCAAACAAAGTAAATAAACCACACTCGTCAGTACTAATTTAACTGATATGAGAGCGCTGATTGTGTACATTCCAAACCATTGCGTCTTTAGTTGAACTTTGTAGCTGGTATGAATGAACAGTACAAAATTGACCAGATTTGTTTTTGGACATTTGGTGTTCATGAGTTATTGACATACAAAAGAGGGGAAATATTTTACTTGCGCCATTGTCCCCCTTATTGCCGTTAATGCTTTCACAGTTTTACTGCTGATGGTTCTTTATATTGTTTTGTCATTGTTAAAAATGGTACTTATTATAGATGATATGGAGTTCATTGGGTCTTTGTCTCTGCTCATGTCTTAGATGTAAACATATGGTTTATTTGTACTTCACTGCAGAAAGGGTTTATGGCAGCCGATTTGGCAGAAACATTTGGTTTATCTGCATCTCCCTAGGGAAAAGCTGTAAGGCGACAGATTTGGTCGAAACATGTGGTTTTATTGCCTTTTCACTAGAGAAAAACAATAAGCCAGCAGATATGCAACCTGTTAGGGAGTGGTATTAACTATTGACAAGTAGGTATAGATGTATAATCCATTTGTGTAGGTTAAGGAGTCATTTTTAAAGGTGAAGTTTTAGTATTCTCGACCTTTTAACATACTCTGTGTGTGTGTGTGTTTTGTTCTACCAAGAATAAACAATAGGAAAATGTTATTTTTTTTGCTCCATACATCTTCCTTTTTTTTTTTCCCCCCTTCTTCCCATTGGTTTTCTTGTTTCTTTCTTTTCAATTCTGATAAAGAGTCCTAAACAAAGGTAAAAAAAAAAAAAAAACTACCCTCGTATGGTCAGTTAAAAAAAAAAAAAAACACTTATGTACGGTGGAAGTTGGAAAATTTATTTAGATTAGGAATAGAAAATTTGGAAAGTTTTAGACACAGGGTTTTGAGATCGTGCCGCTTCTATGCATTATAAATAGCACACACTGAAAGATGGTTACTTTTTGTTGGAGGTTGTACCAACTGGTTTATCTGAGGAATTTTCTTCTGAAATAGTTCCACATTTGTGGAGATTTGTTTCTTGATTAATTTTGCTTCCTAAATAACTTGCTTGTAATGTAGGTATGCTTACCCCCCACCAGATGGAAATATTCTTACCAACATTGTAAATGCTCTTATTGCTGTTCCTCGATTCTATACACAGGTTATGACTCATGCTGCAGAGCTGAGAAAACTTTTAATAAGTTTTATTTGACCCCCAATTCTTCAACTCCCAAAGTATAGTGAATTATATTTGCTGAAGATTACCCAATTGTAGGTATTACACTTGATGAACAAAATGAATATTCCTGCTCCATTTCGTATGGCACTTCCTACTCCACCTCTACCACCTTCAGCAGGAGTCCCTGCTCCGCCCCCCTCTCCACCACCTCCACCACCCCCAATAGCTAACAAGCCTTCAACTGATCTATCTAGTGGTGAGTCGGAATTGGAGTCTTCAGATGAGGTAACCACCACCACCTATGTTGGTATTGTGCTTGTATTGTTTGCTTTGTACACTTAGTTGCAGACAATTGACATGGGCTTCATGTTCGAATTATGTCTGCTTACCACTTAACATTTTAACATTTTAACGACGTTCTAAGAAGCTAATGTTCCATACCTTAACACTATGAAGCACACGAATGAATAGGCAATGCATATCTATGATACGATTGATAGGGGGAATGTGAGTCTGTGACTTTGTTTGAAAAAATAGGATATGGTTATGGACTTATGGTTAAGACACATTTATAAAAGGTAGTTTTCTGTGCTTTTTAGTGTACTATTGCTTGCAAAGCATGTGCAAAGGTAATGGTGCCATAGGGTATGTCGATGCAGGAAAACCCTAGCAAAGTAGAGTTCGAATATGACTGGGATATGTTCATACAAAATACATTTTTCAATTGAGAGAAATGAGTTATATCTTGTACTGAGAACACAAAATTCAAAATTTAGGTGTAGGGCTTTGTGGATTAAGGATCCGACCGACAAACCACAACTTAATGTCAAAAGCAAGGTACAAACTAGAGCTGAATGTCACATTTCTGAAGAATCTACAAACCTAAGCTTATTTCTGAAAGCATGCCAAGCATAGGAAAAAAAAAGTCGCATCAAGAGGAACATCATACATGTATTAAAGAAAGTACTATTCTAGTGGAGTATGACTTTGGGTATATACTGGTACCTTTGGGCTATGGGTACTACACAATAAAAAAAAAGTGTATTTAGATATGTGATCTGCATACTCAATACGCGTTCATTCGGATACCATGCACCCATACCCAATGCTACCGGTACGTAGTTGGTATTGGTTCGACATGTTGTTTGAAGTGGTCGTGCCTCATTGTGCTATATACATGCACTAAAAAGTTGTAAGCAACTACATAATTCTACAGCCGTTCAAAAAACCACACAATTCTACAATTCGGAATACTGTCTTTGAGAATTCTACCCATTTTATGATTTGTCTGCCATTGTCCGGTAGAGTTTGCGCGAGGGAGCATGTGAGTAGATTAAGCTTTTAAAGGATCCAGTCGTTATCATTCAACATTAATGGCATTTCTTCAAACTTTTGTGTCACCAAAGTTCAATTTAAACATACTCCTCCACTCTTCCCACATTGCTTGTTGCTGAACTTCTATCATTTTGAATTATTGTGCACTAAGAAGCTTCGGCACTTCTAAGGAGGCTTTTCCGCTTCAAAGGAGCGTCGAACAATGACACTGGTTGGGCTCTTCAGACCCGTGTTTGACAATTGTCCAAGCGTGTCATGCAATTTTTTCACAACTCAAGACGTTTGGAGGATGCACGTGCTCATCGCTTAGCTTAAAAATTTACTGTAGGCTTCTAATCCTAGACATCGATTTTTTTTTTAATTAAATGTTGTTGAAAAAAGTGATTAGCCTGCGTAATCAAGCATTTCTCACTACGCCCAATATTGCTTTTACCGGCGGTAACAAAACCGCCGTTAAAGGGTGCTATTACCGGCGGTAATCACAACCCGCTGCAAAAAATAATTTTTCCCCGCAGTTTTATTACCGGCGGTAATAAAACCGCCGGTAAAGGTCACTTTTACCGGCGGTAATTATAAACCGCCGGTAATACTACTATTACCGGCGGTAATCCAAAAAACCGCCGGCAAAAATGTTAATTTTAATATAAATATTTTTATTTCCTAAGTATAACCGAAAAGTTTGGGTGGTCGGGCGGTTAGGTGTCGGGGCTCCACACAAAGGGTCGCGGGTTCGAAACTTGGCGGGACAATTTTTTTTCCGGAAATAACTATTACCGGCGGTAATGAAACCGCCGGCAAAAGTCGACAACTATTACTGGCGGTAGATTACCGCCGTTTATCTTTTCCCAACGGCCGTTTTGACGGCGGGCGGTTTTTTGCATTTTTACCGCCGGTAATACTTTTCCCGGCGGGTTTCTAATGCCGGGAATAGTCATTTTTCTTGTAGTGTCTAGCATGTAGAATGTGGAACATGATTCCACTAAATCTACCCGTTGAAATGTAAATGTCGATGATATCTTTATATTTTTTATATTGTATTTTATAAGCAATTCTAAATCCATTGTTGAATACCTGTCGTGCCGCGTAGTTTCATGTCTTGTTCTTTCTGGAACTTGACCTTTGTCCGTGGTCATATCCATTCTTGTTGCTTACTTTTATAGACTCAGTTTTTGGAGCTGCAAATTGTTTTGGTGTCAAATGTCTTTTAGGAAGTTGATGATAAGGCAAATCCCGCTGGAGTTCTAGGGGAATCTAGACGAAAACGAAAGCGCATCAAGCGCGAATCCATTGTAGGCCCGGCAGTTGATAAATATGTGGCTCATGAGTCTGTTGGAGTAAGACCTGCCAGCTTGGTTCCAAATGAGATCCCGGTGATAAAAAAGAAGAACCCTGTTTTACAGGTCATTTCTGTTTGTTTTGAAAGAAGCTGTATTATTAGTTTTCTCCTTATATTGAAGTTATTTGATGTGTGACTTTGGTTTTTATTGCAGATCAAAATTGTGCCCAAACAAGTGCAGATTGAGCAAACAGAAAGTGAAGTCGAGAAAGAACCACCCATGCCAGACAACCAGAATTTAGATCTCAAACCTTATTTAACTCCAGAAGAACTGGAGGGTGGAAAGTTGCCTCCAGAGGAAATTTTATCACTTCCCATGTTTAAGGTAGGCAAGAAGCAAACTTATTGATTAGTGAAACATAATTCACGTGTTGGCGGTATTGCTCATGTTCGGCCATGAATTCTTCAATTTTACACATTTATGTAATGCTGACAAACCTATTTATATGTGCGATCGTAAGATCTCGCTATAGTTTGTGATCATAGGACATTTATGGTTTGTACTTCATATTGCGTTCAAAGTAGATAATTGGTAACACTTGTTTACTAGTTACTGCTTGACTTAAAATGTGGTTTTCTGATTTTAAAGTTATCAAACCTGTATTTAGGACGTCCAAAAAAAAAAAAAGAAGCCTGTATTTAGGAGCTGCACAATGGCTCCAGTCCTTGATATTTTCTTATTCGTCACTGTCTGTCTGCGGATCTGTTACTTACTTTTCATTTGAAGCTGTGCCATTGAAATTTAAATTTGCTGACTAGAAGGTCATGTTCAAGGAAAAATAGTTATTTAGATATATTTTACAGGGATGTCATATGAAATTTGAAGGGTAGGACTCATGCTGTCTTGCAAAATGTTGGCTGCTTGGTGGAAAATAAGATTATTAATGTTTACCGAACAAACCTAATGTAAAATATATCAGCCACATGGTACCCAATCTGAATCTCATTCTCAAACTCTTTGTCAGGAATAGAAACTCTAAGGTTTTACGGTATTACCTACTGTTGGTGACTTTTGGGTTGGCAACGGTGGAATATGAGAATATCATGGATAGAAGGATAGTGATGGGTAGGAGTTGTTTCCATCGTAGTTCTTGTTGCTATCCCTAGTTTGTATGGCAATAAAATGTTGTCGTCACAATGCTTCTGTATCATGATAGCTAAATGGATGATGCACTATTCGCATAGATGTTTTTTGGGTTGTCTGATTCTTTGTTTCTCTTTCTTGTGAATGGCATTTTGGTGGCTTGGTTTGCCTCTTGTGTTTGTATGAATAGGGCTTATCAGCTACTTCATATGTATCCCCATTCCCAAACATCCCCAGGTGGGCCAATCATATAAGATGCATGTGTGGAAACAAGAATCAATAATGTGTGAACATTAGGTACTCAGTTCCTAGTTAATCTTTTCAATTTGTGCAGAATTATGCAGCTGGGAATCCGGCTTCTGTATTGTACATAAAGAACTTGGCGAAAGATGTGATTACTGATGACTTCTATTTCATATTCGGTGAGCTCAATATACGCTTCCAACTTCTCTCTGTTACAACTTTTATACTTAACCAACAAAATGGATTAATCGTTGTTCGACTATATTCTTGAAGATTGATTATACCCCAACTTCCTTGCCTGAAAAGTAATCATTTTGAAAATTCTCTTCTAGATTTTTTTGCCAGATTTTTCTTTGGTTATTTATCTTGTGAATCTTGTTGTAGGATCACTATTCGGGAGTACGGATGCTGCTAAATCAAATCTAAGTATTAAACTGATGCAGGTTAGATTTCTTATTTGCTTTATTACTTCGACTCCATGCTTTGTAAAAATTCACACCTTTTAAACTCTATAAGGGAAAATGGTTGGTCAGAAAAGAGCAGAAAAGGTAAATGCACTTATAGATGCAATCATGCAATTAGGTCGTTAGTGTTTTCATTCCATTTCCAAGCTTTTTTGGGTGGAATTTCCATAAATTTTGGGAACATAAGTACATCATGTGCAGTCTATGATTGTTATATAGGATCTTATTGTTGCTCTTTTTATTTTGTGCCCACTTAATATTATCTTGAGAACATTGTACAAATGCATTACCACACCTCTTTATTGGTGGACGTCATTGTATTATATAAACTGTAGATTTTTGTCTGAAAAGTTGATTACTTTGATGGAGTGCAATTGACTCTTACATTTATGCTTTGGGCATGAAGATACTGTGAAGGAGGTTCCATGTTCAAGCCATTTCAATTGGAATAACGCATCTGTAGTTTGTTTTTGTTTGAAACTCACCATATAAAGACAGAAAAATGTCCGGAATCTATTTCTATTGCTGCCATTAGGACTGATAGCTAGTGCATCTCATATCCAACTGCTATTCTTAATGAAGGATTGAAATATATGGCATCGATTTCATGAGTTAATAACAGTAGGCAAAGGTTAGGGTAAAAATTTATCTTTTTCGTTCCTTAGTTATTAACAAAGCTTCCTTTTTAAGGAGGAATTCTTTTAATGAGCCAAACTTAAGGGGTTGTTATGATCATGTTGAATTCTGATTTTAGTTCCTTGATTTATCAACGTCATATTCCAAATTCCTGATTAAAGAGCCGTACTTTTCTTATGTCTGAATTGTGAAAGTAATTATAAACTTTTTTATTTCAGGAGGGAAGAATGAGGGGACAAGCATTTGTGACATTTCCATCAACTGAACTTGCTCATCATGCTTTGGTATGTTTCTCATGCAACTTATTTTTTTTTACCTTTCCAATTTCTCTTTATCTGAAAATCTCCCAGGGCCTGTTAGCAATGCATCTAAAATTGTTTAATGACGATTTGAGAGCTGCAATATCTCTTTATCCTCCTGAGGAATGTGTTTAGACTTTAGAGGAACTGCATTTGTTTTGGACCTCTTGGTTTTATGGTAGGATACTCGAAGTTCCTTGGTCCTGGAAATGGAAAGAATGTAACTAAAGTTTATATCGAATCCCATTTTCGTGTTTGGAAATCCACGGAAAATTGAAAAAGCACAATTAATCTCATTTCCACCCCTCCATGATCTTAGATGCCAATATATCCCAATCCTGTTTAAGAAACGGCTAGTATCCTTGTTCTGTGACGGACTGACCCATCACAATACTTGCATGAAAAGCTGAGGAAGTAGCAATCATGTGATCCTCACCACTTATCATAAGGTGACCCTGAGATTCTGATGGTTATTCAATTCTTATGTGAATTTTGTAACTCATGTCGAGCAACTTAATTATTCTTCAGTCGATCATCATGAACGTATTGTGCCAGTTGATGGAAGCCTACAAAAGACTGCTGGTTGATACTCTTCTCCTTCTGTTTTAATTCCACAAGGAGAAAAATTGGAATTTTTACCCGCATACTATGGCTAGGTTGTTAACTAGAATTTTGTATGCAACTTCAGCCAAGTATTCTTGTAAGAGCTATTGGGTGTGTGCTCAAACATAAAGGAGTATGATCACATTGTACTAGTTTAAATTTACACCATACCTTACTTCCCGGGTAGAAATTCTAGGTACCTGGTATATTGACTTTACTGTCAAATCCTTGCAAGTGGCTCTGAAACTGGAGCAAGAAGGTGACTAAATGGAGATACCATGCCATCAATGACGTGCGATATTACCACACTCAGGGCCTTCGACCACCTCACACCTCTCTAAAGGTTACTAATTCAAACTTGAACGCCTCTATGAAAATACAAGGAAGTTCAATTCTTGAAATCATCTTACAAGAATATCTTTCTCCAAATTTGGTTCCTCTCGAGTCTGTCTGAGTTCTGGTTCTGCTCCTGGCTATGGAGGCTTGCTCTCCTGACTTTTGCCTTTGCAATCAAACTGTGACAAGTGCCAACTGAAATTACAATCTTTAATACAAACTGAATTGCCAGGTAATTCCACAATATTCTTGAAATTCAAGTTCAGAGTACCAAATGATGACTGCCCAAAGAGTACTGCTGAAAATTTAGGTTTAGTTGTGATTGATATCGAGGTTCCTCGAAACAGGGCTTGTTGATTAGTTACTTCGTTGCACTGGCTACTGATCTAACTGTTTGCCAAAGACTGATGGCAACTATTTGGTTGTTTAGCTCTTGCTAAGGGTCATATACAGGATATCTATCCTTTCTTACTTGTTTCACCTTTATTTTCCTCTTTAGCTGATATTCCTTTGGGCTGAAGTTGTGGGATTGATCTCGTTGGTTATGCTTGCGAAATTATTGTTTGCAGAATCTAGCGAATGGATACGTGTTTAAAGGCAAACCAATGATTATCCAGTTTGGTCGGAATGCTGCCTCTGCCAAAGCTAACTAAATCTTGGGAATTGCTTTTGACAAGTCGATCTCTTTCTTAGACACTTCCACTTGTCTCCTTATGGTAAATAAGCAAACTGGGTGATAAAAAAATCCATCACTTCTTTCTTTAAGTTCCGTGACAGATCATCCTGTTAGGGAATGTTGCATCATCTTACGGATATTTTTGTTTGGCTTTCAGGGGCTTGACATGTTGCATTGTGAGCTTCATGATAATGGTTTGACAATGCGCTCATTCAGTCTTCATGATTACAAAGGAGCTGTGGTGATAGTTTGGCACCCTCCAGCCAATACGTGGTTGCATTCAGCTTTCCATGTACAAAGATTCCGACCAATACAAGATCATGCTGCTGTGTTTGACGACAATTCCGGAGAATTTCCTCCCAGATGGGTCTTTCATTTAGTGGTTCATTTATATATTTAGTTAGTAGATTTCTCCCTCCGCAATTCACTCCCTTCTTTCTTTTTCCAATTTTGTATCCCGTTTCTCTCTCTTTTCCTAAATTCTTTTCCTTCGTAGACAGATAATTTTTATATGTAATCCACTGATGTATACAATGTTGGCAAAAAAGAAATGGAGCGGAATGGTTTGGTGACAAAAATCATAGATTGGGTCGAATGCTTAGCATCCAACTGTAGTTGGAATTCTCTCTGCTACCGGTATGAAGATCCACTGGACTTTCTGACACTTGATGTTATTTGTGATAAACTGAATGAAGATGAGGCCATCTTACTTCTTGTTACGTTTCTAACTTCCAGAGGGTTAAGGGATATAGTTGTCGTTTTTACTCTTTATCAACGTTACCCTCTGGAAGTTTTGAACATAAACAATATACTCTCACCCTTTGTCCCGTCTGTTAGCATGATTTGAAAGTACTTAGAAATGCTTGTTACAGTTGTGCTTAACAGGTGTTTAAATGGTTGAATTATTGTGTTCCGGACAGATTTGCCGAACAAACTGATGTATGTCGGACTTTTATTGTCGAACAAATGGAGTTGGTTGGACCATATCTTGTCGAACAAACAAATCTAGTTTGGCTCTGTACCACCGAAGTAACTTTTTCAATTTCCATTACCTGTAAGGACAGTCTCCAATAATCATAGGACAATTCTCACTAATCAAGTGAGCCCGAACCATGGTTGAATTGAAAGTATCAAAATGAGGTTATGGTTCATCGTTAGTTCATTGTTGTTTTTATTCAGATATAAGAAACTGTTACTGGGTTTTGTTCTGTTTGGTTAGAGCCAAAAATACGGTTTTTGTGCTGTATGTAATTGAAACAGAACAAATGGTTTTTTGGCTTAACTGTGCATCTGATTACTCCTGTGTCCCGTATTTTGAAATAACAAATGATAACACTACTAGTTTTTTCGAAAGCACGCCATTTTCAAGCCATATTCCTCACCAATTACTATTTGATCGTCCATAAGCATGAAATCTACTAGTTGGATTGCTTTCTTTCCACTCCCAAGAGGGCACTCATTCAGAGTTAGTTTCTCATTCAAAGTAAGTTTGAGAAGTTAGTCTGAGAGTCTGTTTTTCATTCTCTCTCAATTCCCCACTGAAAGTTCTTTGAGCAAAGTCATCTCCCACCCACTACTTGTAATTCCTACCACCATGTACCCTGATTCAAAGTTCTAAATCAAGTCACCGAATTTGAAGTAAGCTTCTGTCCCCGTCCTACTTTAGTCAATTTTTAGTATTATTCACGTTCTATTCAAGTGCTATTCATCACTATTCACATACTATTCAACGCTATTCACGTATACTATTCATTACTATTCACATCGCTTTCTTCTTTTCCTTTAAGACTTTCTTTTCCTTTACGTGATTTCTTTCCTTCTTTTGCTTGTTTATTTGGTCTGTCTATCTCCTCTGTCATGCGCTTCTACTGTGTCTGTGCTTCCGTCCCCCATTGGTATCCACTCTAGTTCAGTTTATCCACCCCCATCCCCACACCCCACGCCAACCAATTTTCCTGTAACCTCCTTCGACACCATCTATTCTTGCATTCATCTCTGTTCTACCCCTACCAAATTCGTCAACATCTTATCAGATCTCTATTTTGGAGGTAGTTTGAGGCTGCTACCGCATTTTGTGTAAGCTAGGCAACCGTGCTCAAGACAAGTCTGATCAGGTGGAGGCTGAAATTATTTTCTTCAAAAAATGTTGTTCAGCAAAGCTACAATGGGCCGAAAAACGAAGATAGAAACACCTAATTTTACTGCATTTAATCGATCCTTATTGTTTCTCCTGGGGAGATTTCTGTTGTTTTACTTTTTTGTCTTAATAATTCCTCGATATATAGAGATTTGGAGTCCTCCCTACATAGAAACTTTTGAATACTTTTAACTCAAAACAATACAGAAATTATGCTTAGTAGAGAAACTGCATGAGCTATAAGATCTGAACAGATCAATAATTAGGATCGTAAACATAATTTTTTTCGAAAAAAAAAAAAGAATGATCTTTTTGGATTTTTTTTTTTTAAAACTGTGATTGGTCATCCAATTATTTTGTTTGGGTGACCTCACCATGACAGCCCATTAAAAGAAAAGACATTTGCATGGATTATCTCATGACACCACATTAAAAGAAAAGCTGAACTGTTTGAATCAATGCTGCCGCCTTGTGATGAGCCCAGAGAACCCATTTGGACAGTGTCACTTCAAAAATTGAAATTATTTTAAAAATTCGAGATGGGCCCACAGAACCATTTGGCCAGTGTCCCCTTAAAAACTGACATTATTTTTCTATTCACCCTCCGTGCGTAAAAAATAACTTTTATCTCCCTGCATTCGGACATGAGGGGATTTGGCCAAGTTAGATCACCATATGCCGCTCCAATGGATCAAATTATCATACCAATAAAATGAAAACCACGAGACAACTCAGTACCAAAGTTATGAGCAAGATATGCGATATCATCATATCATTAGCACAACTTACACAAGGCCAGGAGCACGGGAAAAGGAACTAAGCAGTACTCGCTATATGAACAATTCTACAGTTTCTGTTTTGGTCCATGATATCATCAGCTGGACGTATGAACAAGGCGAGATGAGGGTTTAAAAAGAATTTATCAGCTAAGAGATCACCTAATCCTTCTTACCACAGTTGAGTACCCTGCGCAAATGGAAAGCTTCGCCTTGATCCCCATTCAAGGACCTCTTCTCCAAGTAACAAGCGGTCAGTTGTCTGAGTAGTCTCTCAAGATATGAATGTAAACAACCCTGTGAATCTTCCACTTTAGGGTTCGTAGACAAGATCATTGCATTCACAGTATCAGCCACGATTTCTCGCTGCGACTCTGAAAGAAGATACCCAACAGAAGATTTCTGTGGTTGTTCATATGCCAATAAAGCAGCACAGTCCTGCAGAGAGTTGATAACGATATTATTTATCAGTCTCTCTCTGAGAAAGTTGAATAAACAAAATCTTGCTACTCAAAATTTCGCTAATGTACAAGTTGTCTGACAACCTCGTTGAATCCATACTAATGAGAATCACATTTATCAATTAATCTTGTACTCTTTTGCTTAGGCATTGTGTGGATCTTGCATTTATCATATGGGTAACAGAATGTAAGGGATATGATACCTATGACTTGTGTATATTCATAGAGGAGCTTTTTGGGACAGATATCCATTCATTTTCTACTTATTTTCCAATCCAATTAAAAAGACTGAAAAGAATTTTGTACTCCATTTTCCTTCCCTTCCCCTGTGTTCTGTTAAACAGTACTCTTGATTTCAAGGATTAGAAGTCTCTCGCTGCAGTTATCACTGTGCAAAAGTTGGGGTTGACAGTTTCAGCAGTGGAAGGAAATTTAGTTTTAAAGTTACTTAAGAAAATGGAGAGAATGATTATGGAACGAATTTAGGATGGATTCTTAATGGGCACAATATGGAAGTTAGAAAAGAAAGTAGAAGGATGAATAATAACAATGAGCTCTTTTTTTTTTTTTGGGTAAATAAAAAAATAAGAAAGTATATGGACGTTACAATGAATGAGCAATTGACATGCTGCAGTTAAAATAAGAAATCGTTTGCTTATTCAGCAATAATCAAGATGTTAATAACTAAAGGGAATATTAGACATGGAAGGATGAATATGGTATCAATTTAATAGGTGAAAGCATATAATGAATTTGAAAGACATCTGGATTTCTCTTTGTTCTGTTTTTACATTAATAAAACTAGAGCTAAAGACCTAGCAGTAATTATACTAGGCAAGTAGGCATCATAATGTACTGCAGGAAAACATGCCGGCATCGCAACGAATAAAGAAAACAGACACTGATAGGGATCGGTTATTTATATTCGAGTCGGGAGGATATTTATCAGCGGTATTGCCATTTACAGTTGGATATTATGTAATGGCTTTATGTGTTATTTAAGGGTTTATCCATCTACTAATGTTGTTAGGTTATCTTATCTTCATTTGTAGTTATCGTTTTAGAAGAGCATATTCAAGGACTCATCAGATAACTTTTTGAAAAGTTGATGAGATGGAATGAATCTCTCTCTAGTATTTACATGGATGCATTTACTTCCCCCTAGATGTGAATTTCTAGGGTTCCGTGGGTGCGAATTCCCAAGGCTTTATCATTCATCAATCGTCCTGCATCATACTGTAGGCATAAGAGATTTTATGGTGCAAAGCACTACACTGTGCTCACAGCCAAATAAGAACAACTTTACTACCTCAATTACTTGACGGAACTCTTCCACCCCAGAAACCTTTTCAAATTCAATCCTCCCGTATGCTACAGCTTCCTCCAGCTTCCCAGCCTGCAGATAAAACATAAATAAATCAAAAGCCTTTGTTCTTTTTGTTCACTTTATTTTCCTATATTCCTATTCAGAAGAGACAACATTGTATCTTTCTATTTCTCGTTGATTCTCTCAAAACCAAAGCAATGACCTTCAATAAAAGAAACCAAGTACTTTAAGTAACTACTAAAATGCGCTGGTAAGAAAGACAATAGGAGAAAAACAATTACCCGAATCAGTTCAATAAATTTTTGACAATGAAGCAGAAAGCAGGTAGCTGAAGTATTCCTCTGCAAAGAGAAAATCGTATTATCAATGACTGGACCATGCAAGAACAGATCTTAGAAACTGATCCTCTAGTTCATGGCATATTCGGTAAATAAAGAGGAGTCATGTTGATGTCTGTTCATAATAACCTTTACTGATGTACAGGAATAACAAACTCATCATTGCCTCTGATAACTGAGAAAGCATATCATTGCAAAGAAAACAATGTAGAGACCATGTGCAAGAAATTTGTCTGTTTTACTCAACAACTGAGTGAAGGCAAACTTCAAAGCAAACAGCAAATCATGCAAAATCTGAAAGATGCAAATTTATTTCGAGAATGACTACTCCTGATTGCTTATCTTGAAGCTCATTTGGAAACAGCAACAATGGAGTGGATGCTAGTTCTATGCTACACACGTCATCATAGGCATGACCATACAGATAAAAGTAGTGTTTAGGATTCTGCTTCCTCTTCTCAGGCATTATCCATTTCCATAATGCTGACCAGGGAGCCCCGCTGAGTTTCTAGCAATGCAGATAGCTTCAGGTGTCCCAATGAGAATCTCTCAACCATCGTCATGATTCCCCTCTTGCTATTTCTGTATACTATTTGGGTAGTGTGTGTGTCGCGAGGGGAATTAAAGTTCGTTAAAGGAGTTGAGCAATGTCTTGTTGGTTCACTGTGGGCAGTTATTAGATAAGCTGGGTCTGTCTTTAAATACTTCGAACAAGGAGGGGGTTGGAAAGTTTACTGTGGTAAAGATAGATGTTGGGGGTAAACCCAAGGAAGGGGATATTAGTAATACTACGGGCACTAAGTAATTGTGGAATCAGAAGTTTGGAGTTAGCTATGATGGATCTAAAGATCCAAGGCTTATAGACGGTTCAAAATGAAGATTTTAAGTTGGAATCTCAGAGGCTTTATGGCCAAGAATCAAAATTGTTGAGGTATCTTCTTTATCGAGCATAGAAGAGGAATATATTGGAAAATTTCCAAAATTACGTAGGGATTTTTGCAGTATATGGAAGTGTAGAACAAAACCAAAGGCTCTGTCTGGAGTTGCAATGAGGTGTTTCGCAAGAAAAAGTGAAGGAAACCACAGGGGTAGGTCCCTGCGATGATCCAGAACCTCAGAAGTCCGTGCAATTACACCTAATACTTTTTGTTGCCGATCAAGGAAAATACAGATAAAAGAACAACAATTGAGGTAACTAACGTTGAGTCTCTTTGTTCCGTAGTCATTTAAAGCTTTTAATTCAAGACTGGGCCTGAAATCATTAAATTACTAGATGAATCAGACATTCCCTCATTTTTAAATGCAACATAAGCAAAAGTATCATTTAAGGGGTTCCATTCATATTGGAAAGCGATTTAGAAGCCCCCAAACTCTACCCCTCGAGTATCAAAAAGGTTACATCGACATGTTTAGTAAGATGCTATTAGGACTGTTGTGTGCAATAGTGACTAGTAGATATGTCATTTCAGGAGTCAAAGCGATCCTTCACTTTAGTACTTGCAATAAGTTGTGATAATTATGATGTTATTGAATGCAGAGCCAAGCCATAACTTATCACACAAACAGCTGGATATACGCTCCTATTCCCCAATAAATATGTACCAAACAGAAGTAAAAGAACTCTCAGAAGAAAGCCGACTTTCCATCACACATAAACAGCTAGACAAGAGTCTTCTAAGACAACAGGAAACCATATATATAAGGTAAGACTGCCAACCTGAATAATTTGGGGATACCAATCGTGAAGTTTACCAATTGCTTCATCAATTTCGCCACTCCTAATTAGCTTCATGGGCAGGAAAAAAAAAGGTCAGTCAAAGCTGCAGCTCTTATCAAACCAAAAACAAAAGGAAAACAAATGAAAATTCACATTTCTTAGAAGTATAAATGGAAGAAGGAATTGTTCCAACGCAGCATGTTCCGAATCTAATTGATAACAGAATGTCAAGGGAGGTCATGGTCACAAAACCCTAAAACACCCAGCTCCTCACACAGTCATTTGGATTGGGACTTCGAGATAGCCCTTAAGATCTTTCTTCGAGACAAATCCTCTGCACGTAAAAGTTCAAAAAATACTAATTGAAAAAGAAAAACAAATCCTAAATCACATTCTCTCCAACATATGTTAAACAATATCTGACCCGGCTTCCATTTTTGCACCTCACTGGTTTAGATGTAATCATTAAGCATATTTATATACCTATTCCACATGTCAGATAATCTCACATCTTTTCGAAAGGGCTTTAAAATAAACAAGCCATATACATGCATGACTCATCCAAACAAGTACAAGTTGAGAAATGGCTATAGATCATACATCTTTAGAATGACGATGGAGGAAAAAGGACAAAAATGAAAAAATGTTAAACTTCAGTATAATATGCAAAACAAATAACTCGGACTATATACAATGGACAGAAGCAAGTCTACTTTATGATCTTAGCATCATCTTAAAGAAACAGATCCTTCTACAACTTAATATGTCATTTTACCAGCTCTCCACTATGCGATAACCGTACTCTGGGCGATCGTACCTGTCGAAGAGTCTTTCTTCTGTTCAATGCATACATGTTGTCTTGCTCATCGAAGCCATTTTCTTGAGCCAAGGAGATCGGAGGTAGAGAACTTTTGCCAGCCATGTCAAATAATTTGAGTGTATCCTCATATCCATAGTGCAGTAAATAAGAGCGAACTATTCTGGTAAACAAAACCAAAATGCTTGAATTAATGGCAATTGGTAAATGAGACAGTTGGATAAAAGAATAAGAACATTAGTATGGCGTCATTACAGGATAAAACTCCTGTTTGTACTAAATTTATTACAGAAAAAATCCAAACATAGTTGATGAATAACCGCATGCAAGCGCTGGTTCTTAGATATGAGTGTCATTTTAGTAAAATCTACCATATTTAATTACCAACAAATTAACACCAATATGTAGAAGTTAGATAACAGAAGCACATGCTAACTAGATGAAACAACTATATAGTGTTGATGCAAAAGAAGAACCACATCGATTTCCCTAGAAATAGAATAGAAATCCGCAATCACTTGAAAATTTAGAGGATACATATGATCAATTTACTAGATTTTCACCTATATTTTAACAGAGCATCGAAATGGGTAAACTGGACCTAGTCTTATCACTCTTTAGCAACCTTCTACCACCTTCATCTTGCCTGCAAACCAATTCTCCATAGTTCTTCGTCACACTTCAGCACTTATTTATTGGTGCTTTTAGTCAAGAAGTTATTTGTTCCTGTTATCAAGCATGTAGTGGCTGTTGACAGAATTTTGACCACGAGAGTTGGATCCATTTTCAACTCTTGGAGATTTCATTGCACACTCAAAGAACAAATTGCATTAGGCAACTGGCAAACATTGTGTTCTCCATGATTTGGATTTTAAAATTCAAGTTTGAGATTTGGTTGCGCATTTAGTGATTCTTCTTCGTTATTTATGTTTATAAAAGTAAATGGGTGAGGCAAATTTAAAAACTACATTAAAAATAAGCATTTATTTAAATCTGCTGATAGAAAGGCAGCAGCTCGGGTCACTATGCACTTTTTAGTAGAAAACTACAACTCATATGATAGACAATTATGCTGTCTCTGAGTAGAACTTCAACAAACGCATCCTAGTTTACTTAAAGAGGAATTTAAAATTGTTGCCTTTCTGGTGCCAACAAGGCAATGTTATGTACACGACGTAACAAGGTTCCACAGATGTGTGTCATTAAAAGTTATGTCAATAAAATAAGTCGTTAGAAAGAGATTGCTTCACTCAAAACTGACAACAGTTCTGTCATCTTTAAAGCAACAGCTTTTAAAATGCAAAAGTAGACACTCTTCAACTTAAAAAAAAAAATTAAGTAAAGGGATTATAGCAGCATCATACTATGCAGAAGTTTACAATACGCAGCAGTCGCAAGTCTCGGCAGCAGAAACTAACAGCGTGAAAATTGGTGGAAATCTATAATGTCAAATTAACTAATTGTCTTCTCAATTTGTTTCAATTTTGACCGAGTGTGTCTTCTCTCATTTCCTTCTATATCTAAATTAGGATTTCTACAACCCTCCAGCAGACCCTTAAAGAACCTGATCAAAAGCTTACTGGAGAGACACTCCTAATTGCTTACTAAACTGCGTTGGACACTCCAGGACAAGTGACACGCTGGGAACACGTATGGGACATGCCACGTGCCATGTCCAATGAATTTTATGCAGAGGACCCACCACAGCACTTCGGACACCCGTGCTTGAACATGGATGGAAACATGACAGGGATCAATTTACAATATTGAAAGCTCAGTTATGGGTTATGATATTCCAAAAATATAAAAAAAAATTACAATAAATCAATTTTGACTAAATAAAACCCTCGTTTGACTTGTAATATTTGGAAAGGAGACGATAAGAATTATAAAGAACAATTAGTTTTGGTTGTTTCCGGATGGAATGTTCATATGAATAGCAACTAAATTTACACACACTCTCTCTCTCTCTCTCTTTGCCATGTCTATTTCCCCATCTATATAGAATTGCAGTGTCCATATCTGTATATGTGTGTCAGTGTTCGTGTCCATGTCCGTATCCGTGGTCCTCAGGCTAAGCCTTAACCACAAAAAAGGGAGTCAAGAAGCTAAACCTGGAGCATGAAAATCACCTCGCAATTTGAAAGCAAAAACAAAACAAAAATTGCAAGGTTATTGGAAAAATTCCCAGAAGTTGCTGGAAGTAAATGTCGGTTTGCATAAATTAAGTTTTCCAGCTGATAAACAACATATGGATGAGTCAATATGTGTAAATGAAAAAGTTTAGATGGCTTTTAAATTAAGAGTGGCAGGAAAGCTAAAAATAAGCTTCAAATTTTCATTTCAAATATTAATAGAGGAAGAAGGTGCTCATTTGTTGCATGTGGGATTGAAAAAGAAGATGCTGCTTCAAATTTTCATTTGGAATATTAAAAGAGGAAGAAGGTGCTCATTTGTCGCATGTGGGATTGAAAAAGAAGATGCATTTTTATGCATATACAATAAAAGAATTACAATGTTCTGTAAAATCTTTATATGCCTATAGAATAACAAACCGGTTTGTCTAAAAGTACAAACACTTGGAGAATGTTAATACCAACATCGATATCAAGCATATTTACCGCGTAAATTAGAATACTTTGGCAAATAGTAATATTACTCATACCCATGACTGACATTCTGCGGTAAAGACATTTTCTCAATCATCATCAGTTGCTTTGCTCTTTCTTGCTCTTCAAAAGCCTAATCATAAGATACAAGAACCAAGAGTGGCATAAATTTCCATGGGGAAGCACAACATTAGAACCTTTTCTATTGCTTTTGTATAAAGGCAGAGACCTAACTCCATGACATTCATAACTTATAGTCCGTCACAGTATTGAGCATCATGTGAATTAAAAGACACCTCATAACAGGAAACAAAGAACACAATGGGTTGACACTCCTGACAATAACAATTGTGAATTGGTTACTTTTACATTAACCACCAAAAGAAATAAGCTTCTGGGAAAGTGGGAGACCTAACATGGTATCAGAGAGCTTCTGAGAGGTATTGGATTCAAGTGACTGCATTTTACTTCTTTGCATCTCCATGTTAAAAATGGGGATGCATGTGGGGAAGGATTGTTGAATAGCCAAATACACTTTGTTGGACTGATTTCTTAGAAGCTTAAGCTACAAAGACAATTCATGACCTCATGTCAAACTGACAGTAGACATAACATAACTCCACAAACTTAAACTTCAAGGGGTAACCTGATATTAACCACAAGAATATCATAAATTTGACTAGCATCATGTTAAAAAATTCAAAATACTTATTGTTTTATCTTGAAAATGAATATAAAAACAACATAAATTAAAGCAAATTTTGAACTGGGTAAGTAGTGAGCAGAGTGATGGAAAAGAAATATATGCATACAAAGTGGAGCTAACCACGCTTATGACAAGGGATAGTTATAAAAATAGGAAAATGTCTTACCTTGAGATCGAAAACAAAGGGCTCCTTCCCAAAGTTGACCCTAACCCTGCAACATCAAATCATACATATTACCGCAAACATAACAACCTCTTTGACTTAGGTTAAAAAAATAATTGAGCAAAGGTTTCCTAGTCTATGAACCAAATATTATCTTAAATAGACAAGAAATGACTAACTCAAGAAGATAGGCATGCAGAGTCAGTTAAAACTCCACGCATCTGTGGGCCACATCATTTATACAATAAGAAGCAAAGTCGTTTACATAACTACCATCCTTTTTTGGACACAGGGAATGTCTGGAATTATTTAAAACATTGTGTCTTAACAAAGCATAAGATTGGAGATGAAAAACAGGTCAAGTGCAACATTTATTATAGTAGTACGATAAATTGCAGAAGTAAAATAGTAATAAGTGAGCAGAGGAGGGACAGAAGGAACAACATACTCCTCGTTCTGGCTGTGAACAGCAATCGTAGGAAATAAGGGACCCTTCACATCCTTGTACACAGCTCCGACTACTGCCCCATTTTTACTGGCATCATCAACATGGAGCACATAATTATGAGAATACTGAGAGGATTAACAAAATCAATTAATAAACAATTACATTAATAAACCACACTGGCGGTGCTCACAACCATCAATTCAAGTGACATGCATACAGAAACAAGTAGAATGGCAATATCCTCTTACGTGAAAAAGAATTCCTGAGAAGCATAGTTGATACCACCACCAACCGTATCACCAGCTGTATATGTCGGGCCAAAACTCTCTCCTTTTCCATGCCCACGATATAGGAATCCATCATCCCCATGATATCCCAAACTATTTAATTCCCACCTGTTTTTAGACCAAAAATAAAAACAGATCACCAAAGACATCTTAAAATTAAAAAAGAAAAATCAATCCATTGCCAACTGCAGCTTTTGAGATGCGGCAACATCCATGTTACTGACAGCAATAACCAACAGGCACAGTCAAACATATCACTGAAGCCCAAATAAAAAAGAAATTTTTCAGAACAGCAAGTTCAAGTTTTCTCTTTCACCTCTAGCGTTTACTTATTAGTTGGAAGAAAACGTGTTCAAATGACGCACCGATTCTGGGAAAAAAGATTTAGCTCTTCAGCAGGAGAATTTCTTGGGCAGTAGAAAGACATTTAGATTGACAAAACTCGACTATAACAAGAGAACCAAAAAGAGGGAAATCCCTACACCCGCAGGTACGAATTTCCAGTAAAGTCAACTAAAGGACAAGAGAATGAACAATCCCCTCATCCAAAAGAACAAAGAAAAGAGCAAGGATCCTTTCAAACTAGTAAACAGGTAACTCAATACTCTTGAAAATCAGCCAACTAATTTCCTTCCAAGTTTCAAATAGACTACATAACACCCAAAGCAGCAGCCTGCCACACCTTCCTCTCCACCTTCTAATTGCATCCACAACTCCAACATGTTACCAGGAATCCAATAGATGCAGGCATCACCCAAGTTACACTAAAACTGAAATAAACATAATGAGTTCACTATCTAGTCAGTAGCCACCAAACAATGAAGAGGGAGATCAAAAATAATTTCCCCTGAAAAGTTTCTGGGCACAAGCGGCACAGAATAAAATTAACAATAGAACGTACTAGGGATTCTGCATTTCCAAATGCCTTTCCAGTAAAGAAATAGACCTTCCCCACCACTCAAGTGTCAAATCCTACAGCCAAGTCCGAGCAGAAACACCCGTAATTCATGATACCTATTATATATACTTACTAAAAGATAAATACCTTTCCAACTCGTTTCAAAACCCAAGAATTATACGGAGAAGCACTGAGGGGTCCCTTCTCATCTCTTTCTAGACCTCTGTATCCTATATTCTCCAACGAGTAACTCCCAATCACAACACGCAATTCGTCCGACATTATCTTGTTATAGTCCATATTGGAAGTTCTTTATGTTGGCACCAAGGGGATGCCTCCCATGTACAAAAAGAGAGTTGGACAATCTGTAAGACAAATAAAGGCCAGAAACACAAAAAGATCATACTAGTTATGGATACACAGTATTGATATAGTCAATACAAGAATCGAGCCTCTGAGAAACCTTTCTTGAACCCAACTAGACAAAATGCTCAGAAGGCAACTTTTGAGCTGAGAGAGATTCCTCCACACGGAGAGATAGATTCCTTTCGCACCAAATCACCCTCATAAGATGCAACAGGGCTAGCAACCATGTCCTCCTCTGTCTCCTAACCCTAGCACCAACTCTAGCTCCCCATCACCTGGGCCCATCTCCCTGATGCACCCACACCATCCTGGACAAGGAAAAAATCACGAGTAGTTGATAAGAAGAGGTGGAAGTGACCCTCATCCTTCTTCCATATTCAACACATATTTACAGGAACTTCAATGACCATCTAGATCTTCATGGGAGCTGCCGTACACACGAAGAAAGCAAGCTTGGTGGCTCCCACCTTCCATATATCCCCCACATAAACTATCTCTGAAACTCCCCTTCAAAGCTTAATAAAAGGAGGACACACGATTGACTGCTCTCCGCTTCTGAGGCTATTAGAGATGAAATTCTTAAGTATTATATTGGTCTCTTGGGCACTCCTTTTGATCAACGAGTGGATGCAAAGGCTGAGCTTCACCAAGCAATTCACTCCAAGGTTTCTGTGGAAGCCAAGGCTGCATTGACCAGGAATGTGACTTGTGAAGAGGTTAAGAAAGCCCTCTGGTCCATCAATGGGGATAAGGCCCCTGGCCCAGATGGGTATAATTCTTTGTTCTACCAGAAGAATTGGGATATTGTGGGTCAGGATCTTGTGGCTGCTGTTGCTTATTTCTTTAACCATGGGTATCTACTTAAGGAGTGGAATTCCACTGCTATATCCTTAATCCCTAAAGTCAGTTCACCTGCCACAGTTGAGGATTTTAGGCCAATCTCTTGCTGTAATGTTTCTTACAAGTGTATCACCAAAATATTAGCAAACAGGTTGCAGCTTTTCCTTCCTTGTCTGATTGATCAAGCTCAATCAGCTTTTATCAAAGGCCGATCAATCGTTGATAATGTGTTGCTTATGGAGGAGCTAGTTCGGGGGTATCACAGAGATGATGGAATTCTCAGATGTGCTGTAAAAATTGACTTCATGAAAGCATATGATCCAGTTGATTGATGTTATGGATATTATGGGATTTCCTCGTCAGTACATTCTTTGGGTCAGCCAATGTGTTACTACAGCTAGGTATTCAGTGATCATAAATGGAGCATCTGAAGGGTATTTTCAAGGGCATCGAGGATTGAGGCAGGGGGACCCACTGTCTCCTTATTTGTTCTTGATAGTCATGGAAGCTTTTTCAGCACTACTTCATTTTCGGGTGGAGCATAGTCAATTCACTTATCATCCAAAATGCAAGGAGCTCAAGCTTTGTCATCTAGCTTTTGCTGATGACTTATTCATTATGTGTGGTGCTACTTCCCAATCCTTCTCTTTGATAAATAGCCTATTGACCGACTTTTATTCCTTCTCTGGTTTGAGGCCAAATCTCAGTAAAAGTTCAATTTTCTTTGCCGGAGTGGATGTGAATCTCAAGGGGGCTCTCATGAATATTCTCACCATCCCAGAAGCTAAGCTTCCTGTTAAGTACTTGGGAGTGCCTCTAATTGACTCTAGATTGAAGGCTGAGGATTGTAGGGTGTTGAAGGACAGAATTTTGCACAGAATTCAGGGGTGGTCTTCTAAGTCTCTATCCTATGGTGGAAGGGCCCAGTTAATTCAAGATGTCCTGTTTAGTGTGCAAGTTTATTGGGCTTCTATTTTTGTCCTTCCTGCCAAAACTATCAAGGAAATTGAAAGTTCTTTAATGGCTTTCTTGTGGAGTGGTCCTGACATGAAACATACTGGAGCTAAAGTTAAATGGGACGATATTTGTCGCCCTAAGGAGGAAGGAGGTCTTGGTTTTAGGAAGTTAAAGGATTGGAACAATGCCACTATGTTATGGCATTTGTGGGCTCTTAGCAAGAAGGCAGATTCCCTTTGGGTTAAGTGGATTCACACCTATATCATCAAAGATAAAAGCCTATGGGGGATGAAGGTACCTCAAGATTCTTCTTGGACTATTAGGAAGGTACTTGGGTTGCGAGATATTGGTCAGTCTTTGATTCTCCACAAAGTTGGTAATGGACAGTCCACCTTCTTATGGATTGATAATTGGCATGCTCTTGGGCCACTGTATAAGCGTTTTGGGGTTGATGTTTTGTATAATGCAGGTAACTCTTTGAAGGCAAAGGTGTCCTCTATTATTCGATCCAGACTGTGGAGATGGCCTAGAGCTCGAACTAGAGTGATGCAAAGTATTATTGCCCAAACTCCCGCGAACCTAATTCCTGCTCCTGACGTTGAAGACTCTGTAGTTTGGTTGCCTAGCTCTACTGGATCTTACTCTGCTAGGTCTGCATGGGAAGCAATCAGGCAGCAATCTCCTAAGCAACCATGGACAACAGTTGTCTGGTTCAAGAAGCATGTACCTTGATGGGCTTTCATCTTTTGGTTGGCTTTTCAACATAGACTGAATACTAAGGACAGACTTGCTAGTTGGGGAATGACTATAGATGTGAATTGCTCCTTGTGTGCTATGGCGACAGAATCTCACCACCATCTGTTCTTTGAGTGTCCATTTTCTAGATCTGTTTGGCTTAAAATTTGGAGCAAATTATCTAGTTCAGGAGGACAGTCAAAGCTTTCTGAAATCATGGATTGGTTTACCCAACAAGTGACTGGGAATGATTTGCGATGTAGGGCAATGAAAGGATCTTTAGCCGCTACTATCTATTTTATATGGATGGAAAGGAACTCTAGGATATTTCAGCAAAAAACTTGTTCGGTTGATCAAGTGGCTCAATTGACCATTGATTCAATTCGAGCTTTTTTAAGCTCGGCAACAACGATGAAACCCTCTTTGGTTAACAAGAGAATCTGTGCAACTTGGGGGTTGTCTGAGAGAGCTGTGTTGCTTGGATAGTTTTTCTACTGTATAGTTTTGCTAGTTTTTCTTTGTTCATGCTTGAGTTGTATAGTGTAGTTGCTTTGTTTTGCATTCAGTTGTAATACCAGGGCTATCTCCTTGGTTTGTTTGTTGATTGTTTGGGCTTTATAAAAGTGAAGTACTTATCAAAAAAAAAAAAAAAGCACTACTTTTATAGAGGTCAATGTTCCATTGTCAGATGATAGTATGATACTGACTTTCAATTCACCAGGCCCTTCGCGATTTGGACTATTCTACCGACTGATCTAGTTCTCTGGAGTCAGATGAAATGAAGTGAAACCATAATGTGGCCAAGAAAAGACAGATGTCCCAACCATACAAGTTTGTTGAACACATCACTAACTGAATTGAAAACATCTCACTGCAACAAGATTTTCAGATGCAGAATATGGTTATGTAGCTCACAAAAAAATTCAAGATTTTTTAATTTTGAATTAAAACAACTAAATTCCACATGTGCCGAAGTTAGTTAGGACGATTATACATACACTACAGCTAGTATGAGTATCACACCAGAAACCACAAAGCACAGAAATGAGAAAATGATTGCCTATAAAGATCATCACGACATCAAAGATAAACAAGTAAACTGTATTTCAAACAGAACACGGAATACAACAAAAACAGATGGAACCACTCACTGCACCTATGTATGTACGGACAATTGGGTCTTGTTAGTTGTTACCCATCGCCCGTTAGGCAGTGGATAACATGCATGCCGAGCAAGTTAAAATTTCAACGCACATTTCGTGCCTCGGGACTCTAGAGGTAGCATATTGGGAGTGGATGCTATCCCAATCTCTTCAAGCATATCGGCATAAATGGTGGAGGCTTTGGGTTCATATTTGCAATTCAGTCAGCTTTAAATAACTTCGAGTGCGAGTATGTCAAAGAAGGCGATGCACAAAACAGTTATTCATATGCTGCATAAGGAACCAAGTGTTAAGGGCTTAAGGCCAGTTTGGACGTAATCATTGCAGATTCTTTAACGTTAGCTAGTGGTTTCCATTCATGTTCTTTCTCTTTTGCATATTTGTAATAGGGTGGCTAATGGGGTGGCTAATGTTGTAGCAAAATATGCCCTATCTTTAGCTCAACCTACAACCTGGCATGGGGAATTCTCCAGTTGGATTCGTAGGGAAGCAACCCCGGATGTTCCATCTTTGATTTGATCAATGAAATGTGTTACCGATTGGCCAAAAAAAAAAAAGGTAAGTAGGGTGGCTATGTTGTAGCAAAATATGCCCTATCTTTAGCTCAACCTACAATCTGGCGTGGGGAATTCCCCAGTTGGATTTGTAGGGAAGCAACACCGGATGTTCCATCTTTGATTTGATCAATTAATGTGTTACCGATTGGCAAAAAAAAAAAAAAAGGTAATTTTTTACGTGTTATCCACCGCACAAGGGCTACCTTTAGCATTTTCCTAGATAATTTTACATATCGGTACTTGCTATTACCCGGGTTGTCTGCGCATCTTGAAACCCTCGGCGGTAAACCCGATGGCTATCTGGCCCTTAGCGCCGGCGTTCTTTACATAAATCTCGAAGTAGTAAATAAGACGCTTGGCTGGGGCGGGCTTATTTGCCTGAACGACGCCGACGTCGTGGCCGTGCAAGTTCACGTTCGTGTACTGCACCGACAGCTTGTCGGGAAAAACGTTCAAGAAACCTCCGCAGGTGTTCAACGTGTTCAGCTCCGTCGGAGAGTCCTCGCAGTCGCCGTCGAAGTCCTCCTCCATCGCCGCCGCCGAAGTAGTACTACTCCTCGAGTTCAGCTTCCACTGCTCCAGAAAGTAGGAGTCTATGCGATCTTGAAGGTTGTTCACCATTTACGAAGGCAAACAAAAACCCTAGATATTGGGTGGACGAAGTAAAGCTAAAACCCTAGATCGATTTGGAAGCGTAATGATTTTGGGAGAGGAAGTTGGTGATTTGCTAACATTTGATTGGAAATGGAGAGAGAGATCAATGAGAGTGCTCTGGTATCTTCTTGTCCAAATGGTTTCGAATTTTGTTTGTTTTTTTTCTTTTTCTCTGCCGTTTATCGTTGCGTATGTGACCCGTACGTAGGGATAAACAAAAGATAGGTACGGATTAGTGTGTATTTGGAAATTACAGTTTGCCTCCTCCTGTTTTTGTATTTGGAAATTACTTGGTTGTGTTTGGTTATATAGTTTAGTTTAGTTTAGTTTAGTTTAGTTTTGGTGATGTCATAAGGTGTAATGAGTGGAGAGATATAGAGAGAAATGAGGGAAATGATAATATCATCAAAACTAAAACTAAACTGGAAAACGAACAGGGCCCCTATAATGGTTGAAAAACAACATTTGGTTGGGAAGGGGTTCGGTTATGTATAGGTTTATCCCTACGTACACATATACCATATACCAGGTAGAAAGATTTTTACCTCTGTTATCTTCGGCTAAATGCAACTCACTAACATTTAACAATGATAGACAAAAATACCCATGCGTAAAAAAAAAATTTGTCCTTAAATGAGTGGGTTGCATATAGTACAAACCAACTAAAACACAACCACACAATTTTCTACAACCCTCTCTCCATCTTATCTTCTCCATTTTCATCATCTGCCAAAAAAAACCCAAGGTGTTCTTCTTCGTCTTCCATGTCCCTAACGTTACATGCTCCTCCATGTCCCTAACGTTACATGCCCTAAAAAACTTCTTCTTCTCTTCTCCCACATCTCCCACCTCAAACCCTAAAAAACTTTCACTCCCCTCCTCATTCCTCACCTTTCCCTGAATGGAGAATCCAATGGAGCCTTCCATGGAAGGTTCTTCAGGTACCTTTGACCCATTATGCTCTTTTTTTGAAATGGAAGAAATGGCAATGGAAGTAAATTTTGTGATTACAAACTGCAAGGAGGTCAACAAGGAAGATGATGAGAAGAAAATGGTAGTTTGGGAGGCAAAAACGAGCAAAAAGGTAAGATCCAGATTTCAGTTTCGCGTTTTCGTCATTCGCAATTCAAATTCTCAGTATTGAATTTGCACACGGTTTTCATTCTTTAAAGTTTGAATTATGTACCTTATTTCGAATTGTAAAACATGAATAATAAGTTTGAAACCACTAGGTTTGAATTCCCGCCATATGTTTCATTTGTTTGAAACCGAATTTTATTTACCTATTCAAAATTTAAAATATGAATTAAAACCTTACTTCAACTTATAAAATCTGAACACGGGCAACTGTAGGATATGAAGATTTAAATTAATTATTTTTCCGAATAGTAGTAAATATTTCATCTTTTAATATTTGAAATTATGACATGTTTTCAATTGTTAAAACTTGATGGTTTGATCATTGAACTTATAAAACTTCATCTTTTGATCATTCAGTTTTTAATATCCGAATTGTAGTACACAATTCATTCTTTAATAATGGAATTTGTGACATGTTTTCAATTGTTAAAACTTGATGTTTGCTAATTAATATTTATTTTCTTTCATATGTATTTTTTTTTGTTGCTTTGTTCAGTGTGACTCTTCAACGCGTGATAGCCACATAGGCCCATCTCCTACTCTATATGATTATGCGGAGTATTTTACAAGGGAGGAGGTGAGTGTTAATATTTATATCTTTTCAAATGTGAAAGTCTCAGATATGGACTTGATGGTTTTTTTTTTATAATGTTCATAGGTGTTTGCCACGGATGATGCCTTAAAAGATTGGATAAAAAGTACTAGTGAAGCACACGGTCACGTGACTATGACCAAGGCCTCTGAGAAAGTCGTAAAGAGTCGTAGGCCAAGGATGAGAATTGCATGTGACAGAGTGGGAAGTACAAGAAGTTTGTCAAGAAGTCTGATGATGTTGATCGGATTGTGAAGAAGAGAGTGCGCACCACGGGGTCAAAGAAATGTCAATGCCCTTTTGAATTGAAATGTGTACAAACTTATGAAGGGTGGACTGTTACTGTATTGAACGACAAGCACAACCATCCTCCAAATAGTCACTTGGAGGGGCACGCGTATGCTGGGAGGTTGTCCTCAAAGCAGGAGTCGTTGTTAGTGGATATGTCATCTTGTCTTGCTAGACCTCGAGATATACTAACCTTAATTAAACTAACGGATCCTAGCAATTGCACAATAATTAAAACCATCTACAACGTGCAGGCGAAGCATTCGGTGAAGGAACTAGCTGGGAGATCTTAAATGCAACAGGTAATGTCTTTGTTAGCAAATAACAACTACTTTGAGTGGCACCAGAGTAATGAGAGCTGCCACGTGATGCAGTTGTTATGGTCACACCCTGCCTCCGCTGACTTGTTGCGTGCTTTTTCCGCTGGTGTTGTTGATGGATTCCACATACAAAACCAACAAGTATAACTTTCTTTTGCTTGAGATTGTTGGTGTGACATTGACGGACTCGACTTTTTCTGTGGCATTTGGCTTCATGGAGTATGAGAAGGAGGAAAACTACAGTTGGATGTTGGAAAATTTGAAAAGTATCATGGATCCCAAAAACTTGTCGTTGGTTATTGTCACAGACCGGGAGTTGGCCCTTATGAATGCCATCGCAAAGGTCTTTCTTAGGGCCACCAATATGTAGGTGACATATATCGAAGAATGTGTATGCAAAGTGCAGGAGGAGGTTCTCTGAGCAGATGTGGAAGGCATTTAACCTTTGTTGGGACCTAACTTGTGATGTCAGAGAATCCTAAACAGTACAACGACTACCTTAAATTGATGAAGCGGGATTTTCACACCGTTCTTGAAGCCATTGAATATGTCGAGCAAAGTTGGTTGGGACCATACAAGAAAAGGTTTGTCACGGCTTGGACAGACAAAGTAATGCACTTGAATAACTATACAAGTAACAGGTAAATCCTTCATTGCACGCTATCCAATACATGTTGAAATTATTTATTTCCTGCTCACTCTTTTTTACCTAAGTGTAGTGGATAAAGACTTGCCATTTTTTCGACCATAGGGCGGAGAGTGCACATGGGAAACTAAAAAGCCATCTTGGAAGCTCCCGATGCAGCTTTTCTCGTCTATGGGAGATCATTGACAAGTTGATCAACTTGCAGATTACTGAAATCAAAAGCACATTTGAGAGGAGTTTATCATATTGGCAGCATGAATTCAGGATTCCTCTATTTGACCATATAAGGGGAGTTGTTTTGAAGGAGGTGATGAGAATGATTATTAAAAAAACAAATGAAGTTGAAATTTGCGTCACAGCGAACCGTGGTTGTGAGTGTTCTATTAGGCGCACCCATGGTTTACCCTGCTCTCATGAGATTGCTCCATTCAAGAGAGATAATACGCCTCTACCATTGTCCATCATACATGATCATTGGGAAAAGCTTTTTCTTGTTGCACCCGTGAAAGATCCTTCCATTACGGAGACAGTCAAGGCTGATTGGGATATATTTTTTCAAATGTTACAAGGACAAACGAGGAACAACAGCGACATATGATGAAAAAGTTTAAAGAGTTTGTTCATCCTGATTGCACTTCCCTTATAGAACCCCAACATATGGCGTGGGGACGAGGTCGCCGTAAAACAGACCAAAGTAGTAATTCAACGCGTAGGCTTCCCTCGGAGTTTGAACATGTTGAGGCCTCCATGTCAACTCCGAAGCCGGTGAAGGAGATACCGTGTTGCCAACCCAAAAAATCTAGAGGCAAATCTCTACAGCAGCCGTCCTTGCAAAGTCCGAATCCGGTTAAGGAGAAACTGCGTGCAAAACCAAAAGTTTGCGCAGTTGAAAGTTCCAAACCCAAAGTTGCTGCAAATCTTATTCGGAACATGTACTTGAGTGAGTTTCTGGAAGCAATAAGACAATACATTCATATTATTAAGGACGTTAAGTCCGAAGGGAATTATGGGTATCGGGCGATATCGGCCTTGATGGGTGGCATGGAGGAAGAATGGATGAATGTGAGAAACAAACTTATTCAAGAGCTGAATTCGAATTGGGACCTTTACGATAGAGTTTTTGGTGAGAATGAGAGGGCGAAAGAAGTACACTTCAAATTGGCATACTTCAACAACGAAATTCCCGTGGGAAGGGATAGGTGGATGACAATGTCAGACATGGGACACCTCATTGCTTCCACTTATAATGTTGTCCTTTTCCATCTTTCTATGCACAAATGTCTTACTTTCCTCCCCCTCTACTCTTGCCCTACGGCTTCCACGAGCCGAAAAGTTATTGCTATTGGGTTCGTGAACGAGGGGCACTTTGTACAAGTATGTTGATATGTTGTATAAGTACATTGAATAAAAGGGTGTTAGTTACTTAATGTTGTCATCTTATAGGTGTTCTTAAAGAATCATTCCCCTATGCTGCTAATAGCTTGCAACTAGAAGAAATACTGTAGAAAACAAGCAATTGGATGGGAGACACCTTATACATCACAAATTAAACATTTTGAAAAAATCATCGACACCAATGTAGCAATGATTGAGGTAATTGTGGATTAGGAAGTTATGATTATTCTGCAAGGGAAATTTATCAATTTGTGTCTGCCAGGGGTATGCCCTTGTGCACATGAACGCATTTTCATCAAGATGTACGCAGACTCCACTATTTGAAATCTTAATTTGAGGATTATGTGCTTTACTTGAATCGTTCAATTTTTAATCTATGAATTATTTGTATCCCTTCACTTTTTAACATCCAAACGGTACTGTGTACTTCATGTTCTGAAAGTTGAATTCGTTGTACCATCTACTCATGTACTCTTTCTTTTTAACTTGCAAATATTGAACAAAATGTAGTGTCCCAGGTAACAAAGTCTACGTGTATACTGTCTTGCCTCTTGACCTAAAAAATCGATCATTACCTTGAAACACATCCACTAATCGATCATGTTAAATCTATTTTTTATTAACTTTGAATCGCATACAAAATAAACTCATGTTTTGTACGTTCAAGTTCTTGATTAATCACTCCAATAATTTATAGTTAATTTTATAGTAAATTTCTGCATTATCTGTTTTTCTTCAATGCTAGCTTAAGGTATGAAGTACTTGTTAAAATAAATTTTTTAACATATGTACAGTTATGCCTAATTCATTTTCTTAAAATTGAACTCAATGTTGCATGGTACTCTTCCTTTTATATTTGAGATCATAAAATTGGCTAAATACCAGTACCTCCATAACCTAGAACAGGTACCATATTGGGCAGTGTGTCATAAAATTGATTGGTACCAGTATGTCCATAACCTAGTACCGGTACCATATCGGCCAGTGTGTCATAAAATTGGTAGGTACCAGTACTCCATAAGCTATAGGACCGGTACCACACGCGTAATATTTTAAAAAAAAAACTCTTAACAAGGGGTTGGGGCTAACAGTACATCGTCTTCTTTCTCTCTCTCCTCCCTTATACGATAACAAAACCCTACCCAAACCCTAACTCCATAACCACTCAAACTCTCGATCTCTCCTCTCAATCTCTCCAAGTCAAGCATAAACACACCAAATCCTACTCCCTCATCCCAAATGTTCCACAAAAATACAATCTTATACCCCGAAAATCCCCAATTTCGATCCAAGCTTCTCAAACCCGATTCCCACTCCAACATACCAAATTTTGAAAACTCTCTCTCCAACCTTCTCAATGGCTCGTTTAATCTGATTGGTGCGAAATCAAAAAATTCAAATCTTCAAAGCCAACCAAACTTTAAAATATTAATCAAATTGTCAAGTTCCAGGTAACAAATTCTAAATGTGAATTTGTAGTAATTTTTTTCTTTTTTAACTTTCTCGTATTTTGTGGAAAAAAATTAACTTGATATAGTTAGATTGGCACTAAGATGCCTTCGCTAGGTTCTTACCATAGTTCAATTTCTAAGTTTTGAAATATTTGTTGACATACATCTTTAAAAATTTGAACTGTTTGGCCTAATTCATGTTTTGAAAATTGAAATAATTCATGTTTTGAAAATTGAAATAATTCATTTTATGTTTGAGACCCAACCCACGATTGTGCCATGTACATCTTTAAAAATCTGAACGGGTCTTGGGGAAGTAATTTTGTACCTCGAGAATCGAGCCGATGAGACGAGCCAATGACGCCACCACATGGGTGGGTCCAACTCTCCCCCTCATTTGGCCTACTCTTTTAAAAAAACACACGAGGCCAAATTTACATAGTAGAAAGTCCAATTTTATTTGGTTACAATCAAAATAAATTAACCAAATTCAGTGAACTCTTTTTATTAGGGTGAATTCTATTGCCTATTAGCTTTAAAAATTATGATATTAACATTTTAAAACTCATTGGGCGTGTTTGTTTGGGGATTAGAAGTAGAATTGAGCAATTAATCCCTCACCCTCTTTAATCCCGTGTTTCAATGTGTGTGTGTTTTAGTCCTGGGAGTAAGGATATTCTCAAACTGACTTAAAAATTAAATTATTACACTTTACGAGACTCGTGATTTTTTTCTTACAATACATCAATTAAAAAGGGTATACAGTTACGAGCATAAAAGGGTACAACCTTATATTTTCATTAAAAAATTTATCGGTTTATCAGTAATGAATTTGTATTCCTTAACAAAAAGACGAGGTAAATGTAATTTCACAATTAATTTTTGCATTATATGTTTTACTTCAATTCTTAAGGTATGAAATATTTATTAAAATACATGTTTTAACATATGAAAAGTTAATGGATAATATTTATTAAAATACATGCTCTAACCATGGGTAGTGAAACAAGATTAATCCAGGGTAAATCCGTTCCACGTGCCTGGACCTTTGCACTCTGACTAATCCAGGGTAGCGAAACAAGATTACACAAATAGAATAGGCTTTTATTTTGACTAGAACTTTACAATCTGATAAAATTTCATAGACACTGAATAAGTCGGTAACTGTGAGAACCCACTATCCAACAAAATAACTTCCTCGGAGGCAGCTGCAAACATTGGAATGAATGTATGTAATTCGAACTACAAGCCATGACTGAAGATATGAAATACAGGTTAGACATATATATATAGGTTCCACTTCATATCCGGACTTTTTATCCAAAATTTTTTTTGACGATCCGATCCGTCCAATGTGTTCAGAAGGTGTTTTCAAGGGTCCTCGCGGAAAATCTTCAAAAAAAAAACACCGGGAAGGGCTTGATCCAAGCAGTTTTCGCAAAAATATAGAAATACAGTTTTTGCGAAAAACTGCTTGATCAAGCCCTTCCCGGTATTTTTTTTTGAAGATTTTTCGCGTGGACCCTTGAAAACACCTTCTGAACACATTGGACGGATCGGATTTTCCAAAAAAAATTTGCAACACAAAAAAACCCCATTTTTTCCTTAAATCCAGGAGTGTGGATAAGAAGTTTGGCCTTATACGGCTACTCTCCAGTCCAAGATCCCGGACTGGAGGTTTTTTGGTGTTTTGAAGCTTTTAAACAATGTTTTTGTATGATCCGAGCCGTCCAATGTGTTCAAAAGGTGTTTTCCAAGGTCCATGCGGGAAATCTTCAAAAAAAAAATACCGGGAAGGGCTTGATCCAAGCAGTTTTTCGCAAAAACTGTATATTTACAGTTTTGCGAAAAACTGCTTGGATCAAGCCCTTCCCGGTAATTTTTTTTGATGATTTTCCGCGTGGACCCTTGAAAACACCTTTTGAACACATTGGACGGTTCGGATCATGAAAATTTGATTCGGAACTATGAGTTCCGGACCTAAGCATCCCGGACTAGAGAGTTCCTCTCTCTCTCTCTCTCTCTATAGGACTCCATTATTGTAAAATGGGATGCATTTAGCCAAGAACGGGATGTGGGGGAAGTAATTTCGTACTCGGGAATCGAGCCGAAAGGACTAGTCAATGACGCCACATGGGTGGGTCCAACTCTCCCCCTTAATTACTAAAAATTGGGTTGCATTTAGCCGAGAACGGGACATGGGGGAAGTAATTTCGAACCTCGGGAATCGAGCCAATGGGACGAGTCAATGACGCCACCACATGGGTGGGTCCAACTCTCCCCCTTAATTACTGAAAATTGGGTTGCATTTAGCCGAGAACGGGACGTGGGGGAAGTAATTTCGAACCTCGGGAATCGAACCGATGGGACGAGTCAATGACGCCACCACATGAGTGGGTCCAACTCTCCCCCTCAATTACTGAAAATTGGATTGCATTTAGCCGAGAACGGGTCTTGGGGATAATTTCGAACCT
This sequence comes from Vaccinium vitis-idaea, assembly GCA_963854785.1. NCBI lineage: Eukaryota > Viridiplantae > Streptophyta > Magnoliopsida > Ericales > Ericaceae > Vaccinium > Vaccinium vitis-idaea. The sequence continues at coordinate 18,882,558 of OY978217.1, read as the reverse complement.
TGGGAATCGAGCCGATGGGACGAGTCAATGACGCCACCACATGGGTGGGTCCAATTCTCCCCCTCATTTAGCCGACTTAAAAATTCTCCACCTCATTGACTCGAGCCGATGGGACGAGTCAATGACGCCACCACATGGGTGGGTCCAATTCTCCCCCTCATTTAGGTATTCTCAACCCAACTTAAAAATTAAGTTATTACACTTTACGAGACTCGTGATTTTTTCTATGGTACCAGTACCGGGTTATGGTGGTACTGGTACCTATATGATACCGGCACACAACCCTACATGGTACCGGTGCCAAGTTATAGAGGTACTGGAACGTAACAATGATATGGTCTCGAATATGAAAGGGAGGAAGAGAACCAACATTGAGTTCAACTTTAAGAAAATGAATTAAGCATAACTGTTCGTATGGACTTTGTTGTCGATGAAAATTAACCCAATCTCTGCCTTCTCCACATATCCTATTCCACCAAAAAATTAGCTTGATTCATTAGCCAAGACACAAATATGAATTTAAATGAGAGAGTTAATCAGACATCCTGTTTCATAAAATTGTTTAGGTTTCCATCCTGTTGAGTTTGAATACTTAATTTGGCATCCTCAAATTCAAATAATCCCCAAATCACCCATTCTCTCTCCTAATTTTCTAAATATTTCTCTCTCCAAATCTTTTCTAATTTATCCGAATCTCTCTCTCCTATCCTATCTTTGAAATCTTCTTCTTTCCTAATCTTTTAATTCTTTATCTCTCAAAATCTTTTATTCCTTAAAATCTCAAAACAAAATTAAAATCTCAAAACAAAATATAAAAAATTAAAATACAAACTCTTCAACCCACTAACATGGTAACATCATTTACCATGAATCCTGTGTTGATTTATCATGTGTACTATGCGAAATCACTGACGTGATAAACCAATAAACCATCTTTTATTGTATCAAATCATCCAATATGGTAAATCAATAAACCATTTACATAACGTCCTTTGTTTTATACAGTGAATATGGTTTATTGATTTACCACTTTACTATATAAAACCACTAAAATGATAAATTAATGAATCATATCCATTATATGAAATAATCACCTTTTAAAGCGCAATCACCAAAATGGTAAATCAATCAACCATATTCACTGGATGAAATAACCATCTTTTAAAGGATGTGCGAATATGGTTTATTGATTTACCAATTTTAGTCTATTGAAAAAGAACACAAGCCTTGAAGCAGAAAAAAAAAATCACCACTAAACAAGAAATTCTTAGTGAAAACACTCAAAACAGCCTACCACTGTGGCTTCTCCAGTTTTTGAGCGGTCTTTTGACGATGGCAGAGTAATAGTAGTGGTGGTGGTTTTCTTCGGTTGAATCGAGACACGTGATATCTTGATGACAGCATTGTGGCTGTATCCTCGGTGATGGGACCAAAGGCGACGGCGTTGGGGCCACCAAGTCTACGGGGTACTTCTTTTCAACGGGGCGACGGGGGGCGATGGAGACTGTTGAGGTGGCCATTGGATGGAGAGAAATGGAAAAAATATTAGGGGTTTGTTTGGTGTCGATTGAGTGAAGGGAAATGGAAAGTAGAAACCCTAGATTTGTTTGGTGTCGATTGAGAGGGAGAAGATCAACCGTGTGTAGAAGCAGTTTTTGGTTTGAAAATTGAAATGATTTGGGAAGTGGTGGGGTTCAAATCACTTATAGCAAATGCCTTTCCTTGTTTTAAGGCTGGAAAAAGGGAATTTTCCTTTACCATGTCTAAGTTAAATATATACGTTCCTATATATGTTCCTATATAGACGTTCCTATATATGTTCCTATACAGACGTTCCTATATATGTTCTACACACGGTAATGGAATGTCTATATAGATGTTCCTATATATGTTCATATATAGACGTTTCTTTACCATGTCTAAGTTAAATATATACGTTCCTGCATATGTTCCTATATAGACGCCTTTCCTTTTTTTTTTTTTTGAAGGCTGGAAAATTGAATTTTTCTTTTTTTCAATTATGTTTAATGGAACTTATTTATCAGTTTTGTTGCACTCTTAAACATCTAACAAGGGCACTTTCGACCATAATTCAAATTACTGGATGTAAACATAACTAGCGATGACATCAGAGATGGAAACACAAGTATAATTTTCCAACGGGATGTCTAATTAAATTTCTCATTTATTAGTCATTTCAGTAATAAGTTATTTGATTAAAATAAATTTATTTTATTTAAAAATGGAGTCGTTACAGGTTGCTTGTACGTAATACTATTTGGATACTTTTTCTGGAATGGTTACTTGTAGTAGTGGTATTTCAATACTTTCCAACGAATGGCTTCTTATGAATTTAGTAATTTTTAATGGCTATATATTGTATGAGTAAGTAATGCTTAACTTGAGAAATTTAATTAAACATCACGTTTGAAAATTATACTTATGTTTCCATTCCTGATGTCATCGCTAGTTATGTTTACATCATGTAATTTGAATTATGGTCGAAAGTGCCCTTATTGAGGATGCCAACTTAGGTATTCAAACTCAACAGGATGGAATCCTAAACAATTTTATGAAACAGGATGTCTAATTAATTCTTCCTTTTTTAAAAGATTTTGATTCATATATTCATTTGGTTTTAAAAATTAAATACATATTCATTTGGTTTTAAAGAGGCCCCTTCCTATGAGGGATCCCACACTTTGCTAAAGTGTGAGACTCACCTTTCCCGATCAAATTTCGACGATCCGAACCGTTAACGTGTTTTAAGGGTCCACACGAGGAATCATAAAAAATACGACTGGGAAAGGCTTGATCCGAACAGTTTTCGATAAAAACCTTATATGTACAGTTTTATCGAAAACTGCACGGATCAACCCCTTCTTGGTCATTTTTTTGTAAATGTTTTCTTATTCTTTATTTTTTTCAAAATGTTTTGGCCCCATATAAGTAAGTTTGGATGCTCTCTCCACACGTATTAATTTAGTTTTTGCGATTACCCGAAAAACATGGGAACAAGCATATCAATGGAAAAAAGTCCCAAAACACGTTTCAAAATTCCTGAATGTCAAACTAATGCAATGGTGTGTAGCCCTTGTTAAATTTGTAATTTGTTAAAAAAGTATTATGGGTCCGTTTGTAAGATTCAACTAAAGTCAAAATAAAAAAAAAAACTATTTTATGAAAGTGGTTCTTATTAAAAAAACAATATGAAATTCCTTTATTATCTTAATATAAAATTGGGTCTTAGGAGATTTTATTATGATTAAATTGTTTTTAGCAAATAAATTATTATTTTTTTAATGAAGAAAAAGACACCAATAAATCTAGTGCATAACTTTGTCACTAGATAGCACAAATGAATTAATGGGTATCATGATGTTGCACATAATTTATGTATTTTTTAGCACCAATTTAGTTTGCACATAATATCTTTATTTTTAGTACATAATTTTTTTTTATTTCTAGCAAATAATTTCTTTATATTTAGCACCAACTTAGTTGACACAGGTTAAGAAAATGAGAAAGAAAAGGAGACAAGAGAGCAACGCATTTTAGATTAAGAATTCTCTTGTGCATAATTTTTTACTTTGTACTAATATGAATGTTTTAATTTGTTGTTTAAGTTATTAAATACTTAAAAATTATTAATATTATTTATTCTCTAAAAAATAAAGCTAATGCATGTATGAGAGTTGGGTCTTCCTTTAAGAGTTGATAACATGCGAGTTCAATGTTCAATCAATTTTCTTTGGCTTGTTAGGGGAAGAAAAAAAAATCAAAAGAGAAGGAAATTATAAAAAAAATAGTTTTTTTTTCAGGGGAGTTATTTGTTATAATTATAATCCTCAAGAGAGGTCAATGGAAGGGTAAAAATGTAAATTCGCGTTGCGTTTTCCATTAACAGAAGTTATCTAACAAGACTGACATGGGAGGTCAGTGCAATTTTAGAAACTTGAGGGGAGGTTTTTGTTATTTTCATAAACCTCAGGGGAAGTAAATGAAATTAATTTACCCAATTCTTTCTTGACATGTTCTCTTATGAAAAGAACCCTTTTTATCTTCTTCCTCAACCATTGCATGTGTTGTAAATTTATGTTCGGTCCGGTTTGGAATCGAAATAGTGAGTCCACGAGATAAATTCGCAAACCAAACCATTTAAAAAACTTTTTCATGTAATCTTTTAAGATAAGGAAAGATTCCAGGAAAATATTTATTACGGTAAAAATGCAAAAATATTTATGCAAAATTTGGACCTTAATGTGATATGAGGTGGGCCGTGGGCCTTCTTGTAAGGCGAGAAAATTGTGAGGCCTAGAGCAAGTATATTACACCGTAACACCAGCCGAAGGGTTGAAGTGGGATGATGCATCATTGAAGGGGAAAAAGAGCAAGAGAAATGGCATTTGTTTTTGGAAAAAGTGTAGGAAATAGGAAAAGAAACCAAGAAAAAAATAAATAAAATGCACCAAACGGCTGAGATCCGTTCCGTGCACAACATCATTGAAGGGGAAAAAGAGCAAGAGAAATGGCATTTGTTTTTGGAAAAAGTGTAGGAAATAGGAAAAGAAACCAAGAAAAAAAACATGAAAATGCACCAGACGGCTGAGATCCGTTCTGTGCACTCTTAAACAGTGCACCGAACGGATCAGTGCACTGAACTGATCTCAGCCGTTCGGTGCACTTTCATGTTTTTTTTTCTTGGTCTCTTTTCCTATACTGTACTATTCCTCTTTGTTTTTCGGTGAAATGCTGGATACGAGTTTTTTTGCTCGGCAACAAAATTTATTAGAACTTGACAAAGGTGGAAACAAATGTTTCATCCAAATCAATCATAGCGGTCCGTCTGATTGTGTACTACACAATCCCATTCACTACACAATCACACGGACCCCTATGATTGATTTGGAGGAAACATTTGTTTCCGCCGGCAGTGGAAATAATGTTTTCTCAACAAAGGGTACATCGAGGAAACGAAATTATATCCAAGCACTAGAACATGGATATCTTAAGGCAATATATCTAGCGAGAAACTAAATGTAAAGCCAACAAAAAGGAAAAGGAAGAAGAAATGGAAGAGGTAGCATATCCAGATAACTAAACTAGGAAATGCTCTGGATACAAGTGTAGGCATGAAAAATTTCTAGCCAATCACAAATCGCCACGTGTTGCTAGGGTACGCAAATTGGCCAATTAAATGTTGCCAAGTGTCACAAGTCAAAAGTCAAAGTTTTACGGACAAGCCAATTAAATGCTGCCAAGTGTCCGTAGGTCAAAAGACCAAGCACGAGAAATGGCCAATCAAATGTTGCCACGTGTTTACAAGTCAAAAGTCAGAGATATGTGAAAGTACCAATTAAATGGCGCCACATGTCAAAATGACATAGTAATTTATTTGTCAAGTTTGGCTAATTAAATTATGCCGTTTGGTGAAATAAATTATTTATCTCATTATATATAATTATCTTTCCCAAAATAAATAAAAGAAAGATATTTATTATATTTATTATATTTTCCTTTAAATCAAACAAGGAAATAATTAAAGAGAAAGATATGGAAAGAATTGTAATCTTGCCATAACTCTTCATCTCCCCATCCCTATAAATAGAGGTGCTCTCTCTCACACATGGAGAGACATTCAAGCTCCCATCAGCAAGCAGAACTCTGAAGATTCAAGCATCCAAAGCCCTTCAGAACTCTTCAAGTCTTCAAATCTACATCAAGCGAGGAGGTTCTTCATATCAAAGCCTAAAAGCTCTGAAGAACATTCAAGCCACATCATTAATCTTTTCCACAAAACTCGGAGAAGATTTCGGCGTTTGATTCGGGATCAAGCTTTCAAGCCCTCGTTTCAACATTTGAAGAGAAGAATCAGAGGATTATTTCTTTCATCAGAAATTACTACAGAGATAGTAAACCCTAATTTCTTACATCAATAAAATCAACTTTGTTAAGCATTTTTCCGCCTTTTTCGCAGACTCGAAATTTGTGTGATACAAATTTTGGCACGCCCGGTGGGACAATCTCTACCTCTCATCTCTTCTCCTCAACAAATCAACACTTTTAATGGCTCCTAAGAACGGTAGTTCAAAGGCCCCAAAGGTTGCAGGCTCCAAACCCTCAACCACTGCAAAAACTAGCTCTGGATCTCACAGCGTTGGTCCAACAACTCGAAGCATGTCAAAGTTTGTAGCACAAACATCTGCTCAAGCCTTGTTTTTCCCCAAATCAAATCCAGCTTTTGGTGCTGATCTACCGAAAGCTTCGTCAACTCTTCCACCCACATTGGAAGAAAAAGATGGCGCTTTTACATTCGAGGCAAAGAAGGACGACGATACCTCTTCGCATCCTTCCATGCCACAGGAATTTGCTTTAGAAGTCCACCAAGAAGAGGACTATTCAAGCAGTTCTGATTCTACCTCTACTCAAGGCACTCCACATTCAAGTCTCAATGCTTTAACTAAGCCTGGCAGCCCTTCAGCCATGGATGTTATGGCGACAGGCGCTACCACTTTGGAGGAACAAGTTGCTGTCTTGACCAAATTGGTTGAAGGATTAGCGAAGTCTGTGGAAGAAAAGGATTCTGAAATTCAATCTCTCAAGAACCAGCTAGAAAGCAAGGAAGAAGCTGATTCTTCCAGCAAAAAGCCAGAGGAACCAAAAGAATTTGCGCTTTCTTCTAGTGGTCTGATTCCCATGGACTAGCTAAGAGACTTCATTCTGGGCACTATCAAAGACAAGTACGAGGAGACACCAAAATCTTCATCTACTTATGTTAAGCCTTACACTCGAAGGATTGATCTTATGAAGATGCCTATCGGTTATCAACCGCCGAAGTTTCAGCAATTTGATGGTAAGGGCAATCCAAAACAGCACATTGCCCATTTTGTTGAGACATGCAACAACGCTGGAATTGATGGAGATCTTCTGGTTAAGCAGTTCGTTCGAACACTCAAAGGCAATGCCTTCGATTGGTATTGTGACCTCGAGCCTGGCACACTCGACACTTGGGAACAACTAGAACAAGAGTTTCTCAACAGATTCTATAGCACTCGTCGTACTGTTAGCATGGTTGAACTTACCAATGCTTGCCAATGGAAGGATGAACCTGTCATCGACTACATCAACAGATGGCGGCACCTGAGTCTAAACTGCAAGGATAGGTTGTCTGAATCCTCCGGAATCGAGATGTGCATCAAAGGCATGCCATGGGATCTACACTATATTCTGCAAGGAATCCAGCCAAAAACCTTTGAAGAGTTGGCCACCCGAGATCATGACATGGAGCTCAGCATTGCAACCAACGGAAGGCGAGGTCTACCTACGCAAGAGTATCGCAAGGTGCAAGATTCCCGCAACATAGGGAATAAGCCAAACTTTTCCAAAGGGGGCAAGTTTTCAGTCAAAGGAGAAAAGAAAGAGTCCATGGCTGCGAATGTTGAATCATTCAAAATCTCTAATAAACCCAAGGGAAAGCAAGTAGAGAAGTTTGCTCCTCCCCAGATGAAGGAAAGGAAGAGGCTTACATTGAAGGAGATGCAAGAAAAAGTGTATCCCTTTCCCGACTCAGAAGTCTCTTCAATGTTTGATCAATTGTTGGACCTAAAACTCATTGAGCTTCCAGAAATGAAGCGACACGAGAAAGCTAATAAAGTCAATGATCCAAACTACAGCAAGTTCCACCACTTGGTTAGTCACCCAACCTCACGCTGCTTCGTTCTAAAGGAAAAGATAGTGGAGCTAGCCAGCCAAGGAAAGATCATCTTGGAAGAGGAAATTGTGGCTGCAAATCAAATTGTTGCTACTCTACAAGATGAAACTCAACATCTTGAAACACTACAAACTGTGAAGATTCAATTTGGGTCGTTTGATCCAATTAAAGTTGTGCTATGCCACTCTACTCAGCAGCATGGGGGCAACATCAACAAGGAAGAGGTGGTTGAAAAGGATGGTGAAGGATGGACTTTGGTCGCTCGCAAAAAGAAGAGCGCACCAAGTGCAAGCATCATAGAGCAAAAGAACCCAAGCCAAGTCCCAAGAAAATCAAAGCAAGAAGGCAACAAAGAAAGAGGAAAGTGAAGAAAACAACTTTCAATTTGCCGGAAGACGTGCCCGTCCAAAAACCTCGCACTCCTTTCACTTTATGGGACTTCTTTCCAGAATCAATCCGCAACTCCAATCTTTTTACACTTTCTTGCAACACTGTGAGCGTTGAAGAGGCTGAAACTTCGGAACCTGAATCACCTCTTGCATCAAAACACACTCCAATCAAGCTTGGTTCATCAACTTGTGCTAACAACTGTCTTGCTTGCATGGGAACCATTACACTGTCCGATGAGGATTTGTTACTTGGCGCGATTCCACATAAACGCCCACTTTTTGTCACTGGATACATTTGTGAACAGAGGGTCAATAGGATACTTCTAGACGGAGGATCCGCAGTCAACATTTTACCTTTACGAACCATGAAGGATCTTGGCATTACTACTGATGAACTGGCACCTAGCCGTCTAATGAACCAATGATTCAATCAAGGGGGGCAAAGAGCCATTGGTGTGATTCGTCTAGACTTGCTCATTGATGACATGGTTTCAAGTGCATTGCTCCATGTAATTGATGCCAAGACTTCTTACAACATGTTGTTAGGACGGCCGTGGCTACACGAGAATGGCGTTGTCTCGTCAACCCTCCACCAATGCTTCAAGTATTGCAAAGATGGCGTGATAAAGAAGGTGGTAGCTGATGACAAACCATTCAGTGAAGTCGAATCCCATTTTGCCGATGCCAAATTCTACTTGGCAAATATTACACTAACAGAATTGGAGCCAGGTGCCTCTTCATCAAGTTACAAGCACTCCAAGGGCGGTGACCTTCAAAGTAGTAAGAATGACATTCCTGTTAAGGAGAAGGAGAAGAGCAACCAAAGTGTCAAGAAAGGAGCACCAACGCTTCGTTATGTGCCAAAGTTGCAAAACTGCGAAAAGTCAGCTTTGAAGGGATTAACGCTTCCAGTCACAGACCTTAGCAAGACAAAAGTTGCTCCGCCCTTGAAAGGATTCGTTCGAGCTACAAATAGCCCTATGGTGGGCGATGACAACTTGCCTTCACAACGGACAAATGGCTTTGATCCGAACGCTTACAAGCTTCTTGCAAAGGCTGGTCATAATTCCAAAGACTCAACCACTCTAGGGAAGCTTTTGCCCGAGGTGACTGGTGAAAAGGTACGTGGTCTGAAGTCTAAACTCCACTCAGAAGATGCTCAAACAACATGGGTATGCCGTCAAGGATTCTAAAGTAGGCCTTGGATATACTGCCCCTACCCCTGCACGCATCTTCATAAGAAGGTCAAGCAACAATCACATTACGGCGGAAGAAGTGGATTCGTCAACGTCGCCAAAAGTATCTGTCTTTGATCGCTTGAGTGCTCCAAAGTCACGAGCATCGGTCTTTGATAGGTTGGCACTCCCAAGTAAAGTCGCCTCACTTTCTAACGCGAGGAAGTCTATTCAAAGCAGATTAGGGCAACCAAGTGAAAGCTCTACACCAAAGGAAAACTCTTGTAGATCAATTCAAAGCAGATTGGGATCGCCAAATGAACTCTCTCCGAATGTTCTCCGGAAGCCTGTACATAGCCGACTAGGCGTTTCAAGCACTACTATTATCAAGGTTTCAAAGCAAAAGACAGTCCTCTTATCCGAAGATGATAAGAAGTTGAAGAGCAAAATTCCTTCTCGCATGAAGCGCCATACTACTTTAGTCGTGACAGCTGATGATGACAGGCTAAAAGTAAAGCGCCAAACTGTGGTTTCGACCAAATTGCCTTCCAAGGGGATGATCGCTTTGAAGAAAAGAGCCTCGCTTCATCATTCCATATCACGGTTTCTTGTAATGATATTCAAGCAGAGGAAGATGTCGAAGATGCTCCTCCAGAATTAGAAGAAGGAGTGAAGTCCACTGTCGATGATTTAAAAGAAGTCAACTTAGGGACAAAAGATGACCCGCGGCCAACCTACATCTCAGCTCCACTCCTCATGAGGAGGAAGTTGCTTACATTGAGCTTCTACGTGAGTATAGAGACATTTTTGCTTGGAGTTACAAAGAAATGCCAGGATTAGACCCGAGAGTCGCTGTTCATCATCTAGCAGTGAAGCACGGAGTTCGACCAATCAAACAATCTCAACGTCGCTATTGACCAGAGCTAGTTCCTAAAATTGAAGCAAAGGTGAACGAACTCATTGAAGCTGGATTCATTTGAGAAGTCAAGTACCCCACTTGGATTTCAAGTATTGTCCCAGTTAAAAAGAAAAATGGGGAGATCCGGATCTGCGTCAACTTTCGCGACTTGAACAATGCTTGTCCAAAAGATGATTTTCCACTTCCTATAACCGAGCTTATGGTCGATGCCACCACTGGACATGAGGTCCTATCCTTCATGGATGGTTCATCCGGCTACAGTCAAATCCGCATGGCTCCACAAGTCACAGCATTTCAAACACCAAAAGGTATTTACTGCTATAAGGTTATGCCTTTTGGCTTGAAGAATGCAGGTGCCATGTAGCAAAGAGCAATGCAAAAGATTTTCGACGATGTGCTCCACAAAAACGTTGAGTGCTACGTTGATGACTTAGTTGTGAAGACAAAACAACGGGCCGATCATCTTCAAGATTTGAGGCAAGTGTTCGAACGTCTACGAAGGTACCAACTTAGGATGAATTCCTTGAAGTGTGCTTTTGGGGTCACATCTGGAAAATTTCTTGGGTTCGTCGTGCGTCACCGTGGCATAGAGATTGATCAATCTAAAATTGACGCTATCTTGAAGATGCCCGACGTCGAAATATACATGAGCTAAAAAGTTTGCAGGGACGATTGGCTTACCTTCGCCGGTTCATATCAAATTTGGCCGGTCGCTGTCAGCCATTTAGCTGCCTCATGAAGAAAGGAACTCCATTTGAATGGGACAAAGCGTGCAACAATGCTTTTAAGAGCATCAAATCCTATCTGACGAGTCCTCCAGTTCTCACTGCACCCATACATGGACGACCGCTAATTTTGTACATTGCAACACAAGAGCGTTCAATTGGAGCCCTTCTCGCTCAAGAAAATGATCAAGGGAAAGAATGTGCCTTATATTACTTGAGCAGAATGATGTTGCCTCATGAGTTAAACTACTCTGCAATCGAGAAGATGTGTTTAGCACTTGCCTTTGTCATTCAGAAGATGCGACACTATTTTCAAGCTCACACTGTTCATCTCATCTCTAGGGCTAACGTAGTCAAGTACGTCATGTCAAAGGCAGTCCTCTCCAATCGATTGGCAAGATGGTCGCTTCTTTTTCAAGAATATGAGATCATCTATGTTCCCCAAAAAGCTTTTAAAGGGCAAGCTCTAGCAGATTTCTTAGCTAACCATCCTATACCGGCCGAATGGGAGTTGTCTGAAGACTTGCCCGATGAGGATGTCATGGTAGTAGAAGTTCGTCCACCATGGACAATGTACTTCGATGGAGCATCTCATCGCAATGGCGCAGGCGTTGGCGTAGTGTTTATTTCGCCAGAGGGAGACGTCTTGCCTTATGCTTTCACTCTTACACAAAGCTGTTCAAATAACAAGGCTGAGTACCAAGCGCTCATTCTTGGTTTAAAAATGGCCGTTGAAGCGAAACACTTGCAACTCAAGGTGTATGGAGACTCAAAATTAATAATCAACCAACTCCTTGACATCTATGAAGTAAGGAAACCTGAACTCATGCCTTTCAATAGCTACGCACGTCGCTTGATAGCGTGGCTTGGTGGTGTCACTCTAGAGCACGTGCAAAGAGGTGAAAATAGAACAAGCAGATGCACTTACCAAGCTTGCCTCTGCCCTTGCTTTACCTGACAAAGAGGCGCAAATCCCAGTATGCTGAAGTTGGGTCATACCTCCAATCTTTGACGATGAAGACAATGGTGAAGATGAAGTAAATGCCATCTCAGTATTGGAAATTGACGTGGAGGATTGGCGCCAACCACTCATTGACTATCTACAACATGGGAAATTGCCAGATGATCCGCATAGGAGAACAGATGTAAAGCGTCGAGCCCCTTGATTCATTTACTATAAGGACATGCTTTACCGTCGATCTTTTGAAGGATTGCTCCTCCGTTGCCTTGGAGAGAGTGAGGCAAAGCAAGCACTTGAAGAGGCTCATTCTGGAATATGCGGTGCCCATCAGTCTGGCCCCAAGCTTCATTTTCGAATCAAAAGAATGGGCTACTATTGGTTGACCATGGTCAAAGATTGCATGGAGTATGCCAAAAGATGTCCTGCTTGCCAAATCCACGCCAACTATATACATCAACCGCCAGAACTGCTCCATCCTACTGTCGCTTCATGGCCTTTTGATGCATGGGGGTTGGATGTCGTGGGGCCTTTGCCAAAGTCTTCTAGTGGCCACCTATACATCTTGGCTGCAACTGACTACTTCTCCAAATGGGCTGAGGCCATTCCACTGAAAGAGGTGAAGAAGGAAAATGTTGTCAACTTCATCCGCACCCACCTCATCTTCAGATATGGTGTACCACGCTACATCATCACCGATAATGGAAAGTCTTTCTACAACAGCGCCATGACTAGATTTTGTCAGAAATTTGGCTTCAAGGAGCATACCTCTACTATGTACAATCCACCTGTCAATGGCCTTGCGGAAGCATTTAACAAAACTCTTGGGAATCTATTGAAGAAGGTGGTTTCCATAGCGAAGAGGGATTGGCTGGAAAGAATGGAGGAAGCTCTTTGGGCGTATCGAGCCACATATCAAACACCTACGCAAACCACTCCTTATTCGCTAGTGTATGGCGTGGAAGCTGTTTTGCCACTTGAGCGTCAAATTCCGTGTACGTCTTTAAGAATGGCCATTCAAGAGGGTCTCACTCATGAAGACAACGTTCGCCTGCGCCTTGAAGAATTAGAAGCACTTGATGAAAAGAGGCTTGAGGCACAGCAACGTCTTGAATGTTATCAAGCCCGCATGTCAAAATCATTCAACAAAAAGGTTCGTCTTCGTTCTTTTCAGAAAGGGGACTTGGTTCTTGCTGTGAGAAGACCCATCAATATGAACCAAAAAGTCAAAGGCAAGTTCACTTCCAAATGGGATGGACCATACGTGGTACAAGAAGTATACTCCAGTGGTGCTTACAAGTTGGTCGCCGAGGATGGCTTAAAAGTTGACCACATCAACGACAAATTCTTGAAGAGGTTCTACCCTTAAAGAGCAAACACACTCCATGACGCATGAGCCTAAACTGCATGTTACTCCTGGCCCACATGAGTTTAAACTGTGGACGGCAAACCCAAAAAAAAAAAAATATATTATTATTATTATGAACTACGTTTGACTTGATCCCATCTTGGGTACGTAGGCAGCTTGAATTTCGAGCTCAGTCATCCAAAAACAAAAATAATCTTTCTTTTTGAACTACGTTTGACTTGATCCCGTTTTGGGTGCGTAGGCAGCTTTGAAATTTTATTTCAAGCACAGTCATAACAAAAAAAAAAAGACACACAAGTTGCATTTACTTTATTCTTTAAGGGATAAGTAAACAGAAAGGCAATTTTATTCATCAACCAAAAATGAGGATTACACAGCAAGGAATTGTCTAAAAAAGAGAAAATGCAGTCTGTCCTAACAGCATAACAAGTGTCTAAACAAAAAGAGACACTAAGGGAAAAGCTTGAAATCTGCCAACTCCTTTTGAAGTGCTTGTAGAAGGTTTTTCATCTGCTCTAAATTCTCAATGTCTACATCACTCTGCACTTCAGCATTCTGAATGGTGGAGACTTCTTCTTCAAGATGAGAGACATCGGCCTGCTGTTTGGATAACTCCTTTTCATGCGCAAGAAGCTGTACCTCCACTTCTTTTCTTTTAACACCCAACTCTTTCAACTCTTTCTTTAGCTGAGCCTCCTTTGCTTCAATGCTTGCAAATTGCTGTTGACAAAGCTAAAATTCCTTGTTAGTTTCACCTTCTTTAAGCTTATCAGCAGACAGACGTTGGGATGCACTGGCTAGTTGGTGTGATTGTTGCTTTTCATGCATCTTTTCTAAAGAAAAAGAACGGGCGGAGTTATACTCTTGAACTTTCTTGAAGAAGTTTTGAAGATTGTTTTGCAAAGGAAATATATCCACTTGGTTCATTTTGCTCATCTCTTGAAGAATCTTTTCAGCCTCCTCTTTAATAGTATGGACATGGTTTAGGCGAGATTTGCCAATTTTGCCCGAAAGTTCGACCCACAACGATGAAACATATTTGCGTTGGCAAGAAGAAATTAGCTCATCCCCCTGAAAAGCTGAAACCATGGAAAAGGCCGGAAGTGAAGGCCTTGCATGAAGTTTTGGTGGTTCTTTCCCTACTATAATGGGAGGATCTGAAACATTTTCATGAGCAACTTGGTGGGGTTCTCCCTCTACTCTTTTCCTTCATGTGACCAATGGACAGGGATCATGACCATCTATGGAATCTTCACTGCTCTGAGAATATACTTCATCTTCAAGGTTCAAATTGTCAATTCCCAACTGCACAAAAAAAAAAAAAAAAAAAAAGAGTTTAGTACAAAATCCTCATAAAGCAAAAGAATGCAAAAATTTATACACCTTCAGTAACGATGTTATATGCCTCTTTTACTTCAACGGATCCTATTTTCCAACAATACTGTTCATTTTTCGTTCTTCTCAGCAAGTGCTGTATCCGCGGGCCTTGCCCGCGGGGCCTATCACTAGTAACTTTTAAGGTCGTTCAATTTGCAAACCAAGCTTAAATAATTCAATACTCGGTTTGCTCACCCTGTTTTTCAGCTCTACTTCCAGCGTGTCAAATTAAAGAAGCTTCCTCCTAGTTCAATTATCTGTGATTGTATGCGTACAGACGTACGTATGCGTAAGCAAAATACACGAATGCATCTTAATCGTTCATTTCAACAAATCAACGGTCTGGATTTTAAACACTCTTTGACCGGTAAAAGTTAACTTTGACCGGTAAAAGTTGTAAGAGTTAACTCTTACTGGTCAAAGAATAAAGGCCAATCCGGACCGTCGAAAATGATTTTGGACAGTGTAGGTGCACCATCCATGCATTTGGCGTACGGGCGTTTGGTAACGTTTTTGTTTCTTGTTTTTTGTTTTTTGTTTTCAATTTTTTTCAAAACTAAAAACAAAAATGTGTTTGGCAATTTATTTATGTTTTGTGTTTATTAAAAACATTTTCAAAATTTCTGAAAATTTTTAAAACACAAAAAAGGTGATTTGTCTTGTTTTTAAAATAGGGCCGTTTAAAAACAAAAAACAGAAAACAGAAATTTTATTACCGAACATGTTTTTTTTGTTTTTTTGTTTTTATAAACAATAAACATGATTATACTTTTAGATTTTTAGAAACAAAAAAAACAGAAAACAAAAATGTTACCAAACGCCCCCTAGTAATTTTGTTTTATTTATGTTTCTTTAGTTCAACATCCGTTGTGCTTCTTGCAACAATCTGTAGGGGTTAAATACATATTCAAGGACAAGTGCCACGTACGTCGCGTCGAGACTCGAGAGGCCATAGTACCTACTTCATATACCGGGTAGTTCAACCCCCCGCCCTGAATAATTTAGAAGTATTGTTCATTGTTTATGTCATAAAAAATCTAACCTTCTTACCAAAATGTGAACACCATTAATGTCAATTTGTCAAAGAAATCATGCAGAAATTACATGGAAAGTTCTCTTAAGAAAACTGAATAGCAAAAAGATGAACATGTTATTGAAGTGCGTGTAAACTGGGCCGGACCACTCAGTTATTAAAAAAAGAAAAGAAAAGGTAACATGTTGCGTAATTTAATGCATGATAAGAATCATTATATGAAGACTTGTCTTTGGATTTCGGAAAGAAAAATGCTGTAGTCTATGAATTGCGAATACGCGGTTTAATTCGAACTTACTGGTGCAGTTCTTTGAGCATTTTTGGGCGAGAAGTCCGGTGCTAGGTTGAAAAAACAACTGTTTGTGTGATTTCTATAATACCTTCAGCGTAGCATTTTTAATTATACCACATTTTGACTTTGGACCCTTTTTTTTTTTTTTTTTTTTTGCCGAAGCTTTAAGCTTCACCCAGAAGACTATCGAAAAACAGCTTAATTATACGAATGGTTCCCAAAATATTAGCGAATTGTCACTTTGGTCTCCAAAATATAAATTGTGTCTATTGCATCCCAACGTTCACAATGCGCATTTAAATGGTCCCCATAGTCAACTCTGTCCAAAATGACCGTTAAATGCAGGGGTATTTATGTAACTTACCTACAACTCATCCCATCTTCAACCTTCAAACTTCAACCCTAACCCTAAAAAAGATGTTAAAGGCCTCCCCAAAAACCCACACAACAATTCCGCCAATCGAATTCTCTTCTGGGTTTATAGCCTACACTTCAATTCGAAGTTAGCACTTTTTTGAACGACAATTCAAAGTTAGCACTTGAATTCTCTTTCTGGGTTACAGCCTACACTACTTCGACATTTGAAGTTCAAACACATGTAAATCAAATCACACCGGAATCACAAATGTCGATTCAAAAACCGACCCAATCAGACTCCTCCTCCTACAACCTCACCCTCCCTGGCCCACCCTCTCGCTCCAACGGCACCGGATCCGCCGACCTTACCCCTCCGGCCTCATCACCTACGCCGCCAGCTCCACTGTCACCATCCTCGACTCCCTCTCTCTTCAACTTGTCAAGGTGGAGTTCCAGTACCTCGCTCCATCTTTCCTCACCAGGGCCTGAAACAGCTCGTCTTCTCCAGGGCTCCATGTACCCTTGATCCGATCTAAATCCTCCCTTGTCGCCATTGATGATTGAAAATTTCTCGATCGTAACGAAAGCTTTTGAGAAATTTTTGGTTTGGGGGAGAGGTGAAGGCTCACCGTGATTCTATTGGCAACCCGATTTTGGCTTCATGCAGCCCGTTTGCTAAATACAACCCTGGTGGTGAGGTGGCAAATCTCTATATTTGCTTCATATAACCCGACAAAATTCCAAAATTGCCCCTTCACCCTTTACACTTATTTTTCTTCCAAATTTCAAACACTCAAAACCCTTTCTGTTCCCTCTCCCTCCATCTTACAGATCTCCATCACCACCGCCAGTCACCACAACCAACTTCTCCTCCGACCGACCGACCCACTTTCGGGCGACGGCGACCACTCCCTCTACTCTGGTCCTCGATTAATAGGTACTATCCCTCTCTTTCTCTCTCTCTCTCTCTCTCTCTCTTCTTTTCGATATACATATATATTCATGTATATAATGCATCTATATGTTATATATCTATGTTTAGGGAGCACTTCTAGTCCGTTCTTCCCGTTTCCGGACCTCCATGATTCAAAACTTTTTTTGACGATCCGAGCCGTCCAATGTGTTCAGAAGGTGTTTTCCAAGGTCCGCGCGGAAAATCTTCAAAAAAAAAATACCGGGAAGGGCTTGATCCAAGCAGTTTTCGCAAAAATTGTAAATATTGGACGGCTCGGATTTTGTTAAAACAATTTGCAACACAAAAAAAAAATCAAAAAAGCTCTAATCCGGGGGTCCGGATTAGAAGCTATGCCTCTATGTTTATATGTAGATAACTCTATACGTATATATGTGTGTGTATATGTGTACGAATACTCTCCCTCTGTCTATGATTTCTTCCATTTCTTCCATTGTTTGTTGTTGATTGAAAAGTGGCCGAAATTTGACGAACATAAATACTGCCCAAATTGAAGATTGAAACGGTAATTAAATCCCGAAAAATGAGCACTAGTTCAGAACCTAATTATCGAACGAAGACCCATATTTCGGAACTTAATTGTCGAACAAGGTAGGAACAAGTTTTTAGGGCAATGACATTTCGGGTTCGGGAGTTGTCTCTCGAAATTAGAAATGTTTTTCGGTAGTTGTCTTCAGAATG
The DNA here is from genome assembly GCA_963854785.1 of Vaccinium vitis-idaea. Taxonomy (NCBI): domain Eukaryota; kingdom Viridiplantae; phylum Streptophyta; class Magnoliopsida; order Ericales; family Ericaceae; genus Vaccinium; species Vaccinium vitis-idaea. Next base: position 18,864,599 of record OY978217.1, on the reverse strand, counting down.
TTGTGTAAGTTTTCGGTATTTAATTTCCGAACTATAGCCCCATTTTCGGATATTTATTTCTGTAATTTTTATTTCATTTGTTATTTGTATTTTACTTCACCTGATTGAAGTTTTGTATGTCTAATAAATAGATATGGACCGCGAACGGCAAACAGCTTCTTTTCGGCAGAGCAAGGCCTTGGAGGCTAGTTAGGCTACGAGCCAAAAGGCCAAGCGTGCTCGTGGTCGCCCCTGCCCTCCCCCAAGAGCAGCCCCCCCTTGTGGAGGAGGCCGATGAGGGCCAATTCAAGGAGGAGGAGGTTAAGGAGCATTCCGAAGAGGGTCAGCCCGAAGAGGAGGTTCATCTAGCAGCGTCGTCTAGCGGGGTCTCAAGTTAGCAGCTATAGCACAAGAAGTTGACAAGGTATTCGCTGAGGGACTATCATAATTTAACATGCGCCAGGCTTTGCGGAACATATCGAGTATCTTACGGCCTACGATCAGGGAAGAGCCTACGACACCACTTACGACGGTGGCCTATGCTAGACGCCCACATGCTACTTGAGCACTATGTTTTCTTTCTTTGACTATGTGGTTGGTTATGTATGTTGACTATATGTGTATGGTTAGACTATGGATATTTTGGCTGTATTTGGTTAGATAGTTTAGTTTAGTTTTAATGATGTCATCATGTGTAATGAGTGGAGAGAGATAGAGAGAGAAATGAGGAAAATGATGATGTCATCAAAACTAAAACTAAAACTAAACTGCGAAACGAACAGGGTGTTTGTGACTTTGGTTAAACACATAAAGTGCATGTCATGAAACCTATTTGAATTAAGTACTAAAATTACTAAGAAAAGTAAGGCAAATTACAAAGTCCATCAACATAAGCTCTATAAAATTACAAGTACATCCAAGCAAAAATTTAAAAGTAGCGAAATAGAAGTACGCATTCTCAAAGTTTACAAACATCCTTCAACAAATTAAGTACATTCACTGCTCAACAATATCAAAATTCTCTGCAATTGCTACGTCGGAGCCAATTATCCTTCCGAACTCTTTGATTCGACTACCAAACGGTGCTTTCCATCCAGTTGCATACGTTTCCCGATATCTTTGCCAAGTCATGTACACCTAATGCACCTAATGACCCTGTTGTGCGACTATCATGTGTGGAAGCATCACCCTAAAAAAAGACCAGAGTAGAGCAACATTAGTTTTCACATACTTAAACTTCGGATTTAAACTCCCGAAATTTGATCTAATTTTTGGTACATAACTACCGAATTGTGCTTAATTTCGGACATAAATTTGTCAAAAAACTAGAACAATTTTGGGAATTAACTACTGAAATGTATTGCAATTTTCGGGACTGTGGTACCGTTTCGAACGAACAGCGACTGAGAAATCGAAAAAGCAATCGGTTGCCTCTTGGGTCATTTTTTGCTCGAAAATCTTCATGTCCGGGATACCAAGTTTTCTCTCCACCTCCATGCTTTCCTCTAACACCTCGGTGTTTTGTATTTGTGCATCCATTGGTGGAGTTGGAGTCGTAAGTTACTCCATTACTCTTTGGAGCTCTTCTTCCATGTCTAGTGAGGGAGAAGATCCTTCCATTGATTCACCAATGTTTTCCATTGAGAGAGATGAGAGATGAAGGGTAGAGGGAGGAGAATGGGGGGTTAATGTCTGGGTTTTTTTCGACTGGAGGAGAAGGAGGGAATAGGAAGGAGAAGGAAGAAGCTCCATTACTCTTTGGAGCTCTTCTTCCATGTCTAGTGAGGGAGAAGATCCTTCCATTGATTCACCAAGGTTTTCCATTGAGAGAGATGAGAGATGAAGGGTAAAGGAGGAGAATGGGGGGTTAATGTCTGGGTTTTTTTCGACTGGAGGAGAATGAGGGAATAGGAAGGAGAAGGAAGAAGAAGAGAGGTTGGGAAAGAAGTGGAGTGGGTTGGTATGTAGCAAGAATACAAAAAAGCTTTGTGTAATTAGGTGGTATGAAGTAATTTGAGGGGCTAAATGGTCTTTTTGTGAGGAAGGTTTTAGTATTTATTTTGCCCGGGCTGTATGAAATCCAAATCGGGTTGCCAATAGAGCCACCCTTTTCGCACTGGGGAGGCATTTAACATTTTTTTTAGGGTTAGGGTAGATGGGATAGTTGGAGTTAAGTTACATAAATACCCCTGCATTTAACGGTCATTTGGACAGAATAAGCTCTGGGGACCATTTAAATGCGCATTGTAAACATTAGGGATGCGATAGACACGATTTATATTTTGGGGATCAAAGTGAAACTTCGCTAATACTTTGGGGACCATCTGTACAATTAAACCGTCGAAAAAACTATAGGTTCATCCCAAGACTAGAAAATCTATCTAAATCAATTAAAAGATGGATTATATGAGACAAGTGGAAAAGATACTGAATAATGGCAGGAAAAGTGAATATATTTATGTGTGTGCGTGTTTTGTTTGTCAGTTTTTATTGGGAGAGATATCCGGTGTCAGCTTGAAACCATTGTCCTTTCAGGATTGCGATAGTCAGGGCGGAGACAGAATTTTGTGAGTAATGAGTAGATTTCTAGAGCTGGTACGTTTTAGGTTGAGTTTGACAATGATAAGAGTGGAAATTAATGCGATATTAAGTTGAGTTACTATATTATAGTACTGTTACCAATGCTCATAAACTTGAATCTAAAGCCTCATCGTTTGAAACTAATTTAGCGGAACGAGCACTTGGGCTAACGCTAGGGTCTAAAGATTGACTCGAACAACCCAATACGGTTGCTCAAGTACATGTTTTTACTTGCTGTCATATTTGCTTCCACTCGACCAACCCAATACGTTGCAACTTGCAATATTGATCGAGTCCCTCTTATAGTCTTATATAAAATTACATTTTTTTTTTCAATCATATTAACCGATATCCGATCGATGTGATTTTTGACGTGGTTGTAGTTCTCGAGGAGTTCTAAAAACTAAAGAATTCCGGTCATTTTTTTTTATTTTTTATTTTTATGATTGACTCAAATGAGCTCATCATGAAGTTGCCTAAACTGATCCACATCGTTGCACTTTCGGTGGATTTGATTACTAGTTTTTTTTTTTTTGAGCTGCAAAGAAATTTTATTAAACAAAGTACGATTATACACTGATTAAATGAAACCAAGATGAAGGCATCACAAGATTCAGAACGCATGAAAACATCTTAATTATGTTGACACCCAAACACGCAACAATAATATGCCATTTGGACTCAAACAATACAAATGGTTAATAAGACATCAACCAAAAGTAAAAACTGGCAGAACTGGTGGTCCGAAATTGGAATTAAGGAGGGTAGGAAGGTAAAAGGGGGAGGATGAGAGGCCGGACTAAATACAAGCACCCCCTGCTTGTATTTAGTCCGGCTTGCCCCTGATTATTTAGCCGGCGGCTATTTAATCGGGGGCATTTTTGGTTGCCAAAACATGGGCTAAACTCCTCATCCCCGGCTATTTAGTCGGGCTCCCTTGTACATCATCCAAATGACCCCTAAGCAGCTAAAGACAATCCAGTAGATCCAAAAAGTTGAAGAAACCAGAATCAAAAGTCAGTGATGGAATCCCCAATGATGAAGTTGGGTATACCATATTGATTACAAGCTTATCTCTACTTTTTAGTCGTCAAGTTTACGGCAGAACGGAGAAATAAATCGACACACATTCAAGGTTTTTAAATGTTGACTTTGATTTTTTTGACTAAACGCATGTCACATCGCATCCTCTTGGTTAACAACTGGTACACGTGTCTTTTCCCACTTATAAGTACCTAGCCCCAACCCAGCTTCCTCCAGAGTCCCAAAAGAGGCCAGTAGATAATCATGGCAGCTAACCGGATTCCTGTTCTGCTTTTACTCCTTGTTTGCGGTACGCTACCTACACTCATCCTCTGTCCTACTTTTTTTATTCTCTCTCTCTCTCTCTCTCTCTCTCTCTCTCTCTCTAAACTTGCAAATCAAAGATTTTGTTTATCAGGGCCTGGTCATGAGATTTTTGGGATGGAAAATGAAGTTAACTTCAAAATGATACTCAGTACTCTAGATCTGTCCTTTCTGTTTTTTGGGGAAGAGTAATTTCTCAATTCAGATAAAACAAAATCTTATGCATACTATTTTAATATCAGAATGGTTGTCTATTAATTTTTTCTTGCTCAAATCCATACTATAAATGTTGAATCAATCTATTTTTGTACATGTGTAAAATCTACTCCTAAGCTCTGCAAAATATGCAAGTGGTGGCTAGCTCATGCAGTAGAGCTCTTAGATGCCCCATACTGTATCTCTGGATCGAGTCACATTCCCTCACCCCATTTAATAAATTAAGTATGACGAATGACAAAAAAATAAAAATAAATAAACTCTGCAAAATAAAAGTGTTCCGATCAATCATTATTGTGGGCCAAGAAGAAGCCCACAAATGGTACCCTCTAAAAGGTACTTCACAAGACATTTATTTATTTTTATATTTATTTTTTTTAACACGGAAAAGATACACGAAGACTCGGATATTTCATACTATCAACTGATTCCACTAATTAAATTTGTCAGTCAATTTTCCTCACAATACTTTTAATGTTTTTTTTTTTTTTCCTTGTGCACTTTGGCAACATCAGGCATGTTTTTACTAGCAGTCCAACCAGAGTGCGCTAGGGCTAAAGTTTGCCCTCAATATTGCATAGTTGGAGAGTACATGATATGCGATGGTAAGAAGGAGGATGCGGCATGCAACTGTTGTTTTGCTGGAAAGGGTTGTACCATTTACTACAGCGATGGAACCTCATCAGTATGCTGATATTTGATACTGGACAAAGATGGACAGTCAAAAGAATCGGGCGATTGCTTTTACCAATTGTACTGTCTCTTAAGTGTGTTCTTAGCAATAAAAACCAAGTATTCTCTTGGTTATTAGTAAGTAGTTGCGACTTTTCACAGCAAATATTACGTTTTTCCGGAAGTGGCGGAGCTAAGATTTTGGTTATGTGGAGATTGTATTCCTATGAACTCTTCTTTATTTAATTTTCTTTGGTGTATTCGTTTATAGAGTTGTAAAAATATTCCCCTTCCTTTTCCTATATCATAATCTCATGCTCCAAGGAACACGTACTACTATTTTTTGTCTTTTGTTCTTCTGAATAGCCAGTTTATAATCTATACTAGCCATGGTCTTAGAGCATCTCCGAAAAAACTAAGAGAAATAACTTGGACCAATATATTTTTGCACATGAACGACCCGGATTTTTCCGAATAAAACTCCAAAATACACTGTATTTCTAGACACTTGCAGGCCCCATTCTCTCAATACCCAATTTACATCACTGAGAGTTACAATGGATTTTTCTGTTCCTTTGAGAGTCTCCGTGAAAGCCATGACCACCAATGCTTCTAGGAGAGTCTGCCCATAAATGGTTAGCCATCGGCTCTGATAGCAGCTGATATTAGTTGTAGTGGATTCGCTCGCAATGGATTTTCCTACTCCTTTGAGAGTCGCCGTGATAGTTAAGGCCACCAATCCTTCCAGGAGAGTCAACTCATAAATAGTCAAGCATCGGCTTGATATGTACCAGTTTTTGTGGATTCGCGTGCTCAAATCCATAGACAAACACACACAATCGAAAAACAAACCAAGAACAGAAATTTTACGTGGTTCAGACTTAAGTTGATTGTTTAATCATACTCTACGAGGTGCTGGGGTGTTTTGCTATGATGAATGAATAATAAAAGTTTCAATGGGGGCAGCTTTATGTCTTCCTTTTATAGTGCAAGGCAACACAAAAACCCTAAAAATGCTTAAACGCGCGTTTTTCTTTCCCAACTGTCTGGACTGACTTGACCACCATCTGGACGAGATGTTCGGAAACTCCTCCTGAGTTTTAGTTTTGCGCAGACCATCTCTCTTGGTTTCCGTTCGGACGGCCCTTACCCCTGTTTGAACGAAATCTTCAAAAACTTCCTCTCGGTCTTCTGAAATAGGTTTCATCTCCACAATTCTCCCACTTGAAAATTGATTCTTGGCACTTCCTCCAAACATTAAATTAAAGTGATCGCCACACACCAATAATCACCAACGCCACACCCAGTCTCCCACTCAAGCTAAGACACCCACAAATGCTAAACAAGCCTTCATCTTCTCCATAGTAACCACCTTTGTGAACATGTTTGTCGGATTATCCCTTTTGTGAATTTTCTCCAAAGTGAACTATCTATTCTCCAACAGAGAGCAAATATAGAGATACTTGCAGATACCCCAAATTTAACCCTCGTGCACGTTTTTTAATCCCCAATGATGATAAGAAACGCTCGGAAAACCTCTTGGAACGATACCCACCGAGTCAAAGGAAGCCAACATGGTCAACAGTGCAGCACGACACTCAACTATACCGCATGGTGCTCCTTCAGTCGCGTACAACGTCCTTTTCTTGCAATGGCAGTGAAAGAGTGCCGCTCGACACATTCGCAATACCGTGCGGCACTGTCATACATCAGATCGACTTTTGCAGAGAACCTAGCAGCTCCTTTTGTTGACAAACATTGCCCAGCCTCATGATGATTTCTTGGAGAGGAAAAAGCCTACAATCCTAGTCTACAACCACTTTATTTGGGCAACAAGTTACCTAGAGGCTACGACGAACTTTGGCTATAAATCCCGACCAGTTCCGAATGAACAAGGCATGGAAAAACCATGAGAAATCTCTCCTAAATTCTACTCAAAGCTCTACCTATGCCCTAATTCACCTATTACTACTACTCTCCATCTCCAGAAATAATTTCTAAGCCTTACCAAAGAAAACCCAGTTGGGAAATCGAGTACTCTGTTTCGGCCCGAAAACCGCGCCCTAGCTGTTCCATGTTCAGTTCACTCTAGAAACCAAGCAACCTCATTGCCGTATTGGAGTAAGGTCAGAAGCACAAAGGAGGTCGAATCCAGAGCTAGAAGCTCAAGGAAGGGCGTTCGTTCCCGGAGGTTTCGTCTGAAGGTAGAGATTCCGTTTTCGCATCAAAGCCCATGGCTTAGGTACTCTGAGGGGTGATACCAAGTGTAAGGTGATCTTCCATATATATCACTCTTGTGATTGGTAGAACAATGTTTCAGGAGGAACAATTAAATCGAAAACCTCCCGATTACGTCGTACGATGAAAATATCCCTTTGTATGAGGTAATCCGATGAGGAGGAACATTTTAAATCCAAAAACATAAATTTTCAATCCAAAATAATCAGTTTTTATCAAGTTTCAGGCTTTGGATACGCTTCTATTTCATTTCTGTTGAAAAACCAAGTATTCAAACCGTTTTTGGGTAAACAGTGCCGCACAACACTCCTTCTGTACCGCACGGTACACTTGGAGTGCCGCACGACATTCTTTTAAAAATTTGACCGTTGGTTGAGTAGACAGTACCGCATGACACCCTTTCTGTACCGCATGGTACACTTAGAGTGCCGTACGGTACTCTTTTTAAAACTCGAAATTTAAAATCATTTCCCTTTAAAAACAGTTTGAGAAAATGGTTTTTCTTTTAATTATTTGCCGTTATTTCATTAGTTGTATTATTTGTTGTCTATTTCAATGTTTAAATTATTTATCTTGCATGATTAATTGTTTATTTGAATAAAGTTTTAGCATTAAAATATTTTCTAAAAATCCCACAAATATTTAGTAAAGACCAATTTTTAATTTGGCGAGCGATGTTCCTTAAAAACCTTCCCCTTTCATAACTTAGCTCCTGAATCAAAATAACATCTCTGGTTTTGAAATCAAATTGGGTATACCATATTGATTGCCACCCACCATATTGATTACAAGCTTATCTCTACTTTTTAGTCGTCAAGTTTATCTCATACGGCAGAATGAAGAAATAAATCGAGACAACCACACACATTGAAGGTTTTTACAAGTTGACTTTGAGTTTTTTTTTTTGACTAAGCATATCACCTCGCATCCTCTTAGTTAACAACTGGTACAGTGGTACATGTGTCTTGTCTCCCACTTATAAGTACCTAGCCCCACGCAAAATGTAGTCTTAATTGGACACCGAATGTGCCGAAGGGACACAACATTGCATGCTATCCTATTTGTACACAAAATTTTCTCCTTCCAGATTCCCAAAAGAGGTACAGTTCAGGGGGGTGTATAGGTTTACCCTTTATTTTAATATCGAAATAATGACACCACGTTAGGCATTTGAGGTTGTCTCCTTGGCTCAAAACAATGATTGGAATCATTTGCTTTATAGAACTTGTTCATAGGATATCCATTAAATTTTTCTTGCTCAAATCCATTTTACTTATGCAACTGTAAATGTTGAATAAATCTATTTTTGTACAGGTAAAAACTACTCATCTAACTCTGCAAAATGAAATTGTTTTGCTGGAAAGAATTGCACCATTTACTACAGTGATGGAACCTCATCAGTAAGTATGCTGATATTCGAAACTGAGCAAAGTTGGACAGTCAAAGAATTGGGCAACTGCTTTTAATAAAGTTTTTATTTACCAGGATATTCCTGTAAGTTCACGTTTTTCATCGGACACCCTCTATACGAATTTTATCTACCATGAGACCCCCTGTAACTATTAAAATTGTCCCATCCTTCCTTTCCGTCAACCATTCGATCCCCTACCATTATATTTGGGCTAAATATGTGACTTGATTTACCAATTGTGCCCCCCTTAATAATAGTCCATTTTCCCTCATCATCAGTTGATAGACCTCACTCTAACTGAGGAGCTCAGGTGAGACGGTCAGGCGGATCGGAAGGCTTAGGTGAGGTTGAACCATACGATCGCTGCGCAGCCACCGCAATAATGTGATCCGATATTCGATCGATGTGATTTTTGACGTGGTTGTAATTCTCAACTGAGTTCCAAAAACAAAAGGATTCCGGTCATTTTTTCTTTTTTTTCTTTTTTAGGATTGGCTCAAAATGAGCTCATGATGAAGTTGCCAAAACTGACCCACATTGTAACACTTTCGGTGGATTTGATTTCAAGCTTTGTCTCTACTGTTTAGTCAAGTTTATCTCATAAATTGAGACAACCATACACATGAAAGGTTTTTACAAGTTGACTTGACTTTTTTGACTAAATGCATATCACCTCCGCATCCTCTAAGTTATCAACTGGGATCTTTTCCCCCTTATAAGTACCTAGCCCCAAGCCAGCTTCCTGCAGAGTCCCAAAAGAGGCCAATAGATACATATAATCATGGCAGCTAACAGGTTTCGTGTTCTGTTTTTACTCCTTGTTTGCGGTATGCTACCTACACTCTCATCCTCTTTCTCCTACTTGTTTATAGTTTCTTTCTCTAAACTTGAAAATCAAAGATATTGTTTATGAGGGCCCGGCCCCGAGATTTTTGGAATAGAAACTTAAAAGAAAATGAAGTTAAAACTTCAAAATGATACTCGCTCCGTTCCTTTTTTTTTTTGGGAAGAGTAATGTTTCAATTCGGATAAAACAAAATCTAATGTTTTCTATTTAAATCTTTGGCACCAAATTAAATAACTAATTGAAATCCTTAAATTGGTGCCAATTATTCTAAACAAATGCAAAAAAAAGTGATTTATTTTAGAATAATGACACGACTTTTAGGCATTTGAGGTTGTCTCTTTGAATGATCGAATCCGAGAACTTGTTCATAGAATATCGACATATAAAATTAGCTATATTAGCAAAACATATTCACCCATGAAAAAAATGGGGAGTATAGTTAAGTTTCAAAACATAGTTGTCCGTTAATTTTTTGCTGCGCAAATCCATTCTACTTATGTAACTATCAATGTTAGATCAATCTATTTTTGTACATGTAAGATCTACTCTACTCATCTAACTTTGCAAAATGAAAATCATTATTGTGGGCCAAGAAGGGGCCCACAAATTGATGATGGAGTATCCACTGAAAGATATTTTACGGAAAAGATACATGAAGACTCCTATTTCATACTGTCAACTGATTCCACTAATTAAATTTAACTTATCTTCTTTTCATTTGTTACTTAATTTTCTTCGCAAGATGTTTAATGTTTATAAATTTTTCAGTATGCTGATATTTGAAACTTAAAAAAGAGGACCGTCAAATAATAGAGCTGCTTGTTGTTTTATTAAGAGTAATGTCTCTTCAGAGTGTTGTTGGCAATAAAAACCAAGTATTCTCCGGTTATTAGTAAGTAATAGCGGCTTTTCGCAGAAAATATTTTACGTTTTTAGTTAAGTGGTGGAGCTAAGATTTTGGTTCTGTGGAGATTCTAATCTTATGAACTTTTTTTTTTTTTTTTTCCTTTTTGTGTATTCGTCTGTGGAGTTGTAAAATCTTTCCCTTCCTTTTAATGTATTATAATCTCATGCTCCATGGAACACGTACTACTATTTTTTCTCTTTTGTTCTTTTGAATAGCAACAGTCTATACGAGCCATCATCTTACAGCATCTACCGAAAAAAGTAGGAGAAAAAACATTCGAACTTGGATCAATGAATATATTTTTGCAGATGTGATTATTAGGCATCTCCCAAAAAATTATGAGAAAAAACTTTCAAACTTGGATCAATATATTATTGCAGATGTGATCTCCAAACTTATCATCGCAATAACACTGATATTGATTCCAACAAATATGTTTCCTTCTATTCCTTTAATTCTTCTCTCCCATTAAAACCAACAGCTATTTTTCAAATGATCGACAAATTAACTACATAAGGTTGTCCCAGACAATTTAGGAACCCTCTTCAAATGATGCGAAGTTCAATGTTGGAACCCTCTTTACGTACTTTAACGAGCAACCAAAACAAACATAATATCAATCTAAAAATAATAAAAAAACATATAATAAGGTAGATTTAATTTCCGGTCCGAAAGTAGTGATCATTACATGAATGTAAAATTATCACTTATCTCTTGTTGCATTTGTAGTGGTAAAAGTTGTAATTACACTGGCACAATCAATCTTCCAGAAATATCCTTTTCAATGGATAGCACAGCTAACCTATCCAGCCATTCTTGTGGGGCTCTCTTTTTTGCACTGGTTCATACATAACGAATTTATTTATTCATTCTTGGGGGCTCTCTTTTTTGCATCGGTTCAATGGATAGCACAGCTAACAAATCCAGCCATTCTTGTGGGGCTCTCTTTTTTGCACCGGTTCATACATAACGAATTTACTTTTTTCTACATAACGAATTTATTTATTCATTCTTGGGGGCTCTCTTTTTTGCATCGGTTCATACATAACGAATTTACTTTTTTCTACATAACGAATTTATTAATTCATTCTTGGGGGCTCTCTTTTTTGCATCGGTTCACAAATCCATCCTTCTTAGGTGGTGGGCATACCCTCATTGCAAATCCACTATCGAATTCACCCTCATTATAAATCCATCCAAAATCAAATTTGCCATCCAAATGTGCCGTAGATGAGATAAGAATGAGTAGCTAGATCTAGATGAATCAGGATTAATGTAAACGATGAGATCCTCCGTTTCCTATCGTTTTTATCAAGGTTAATGTCATGTACAGTGACACTGATTGCAGAGATGAATAGGTCGGATGCCGCACTACAATCCCTGACAGCCAAATTTAGTGCCCTTTTGGAACATTAATATAGAGTAAAAAATCATATTAATCGTGCATGTATCGCTTCATATGACTGCAAAATACCTTTAATGGTGTGTATTGTAGCCATTTCTTTGTTGTGGACTAAAAAGTACTGCAATATTGATTGAATAACTCTTTTTCTTATCAACAGAAATTTGATCAACTTGATTGTTTTCTAAGTGCATGAGTTCTAAAGTATAAAGGATTCCGATTACCACGTGACGTTGCTCAATGCTCATCTCAGCTGCGAAAAAGGATAGAGAAAGAGGGGGGAGAGAGAGAGAGAGAGAGAGAGAGGGAGAGAGGAGAGAGGAGGGAGAAATCTGGACCGCACTTTTGGACAGCCGAGATGCGCGTTCAGGCATCACATCAGCCATACCCTATTTGCACCAAGTTTTTCTTACCTAAAAAGTTGGCTAACATTTTCGGTGGATATGATAACAAGCTTATCTTATACGGCAGAACGAAGAAATAAATTGAGACAAAGTATACACATTAAAGATCTTCATAGTTGACTTTGAATTTTTGACTAAACGCATATCACCCTTATATAAAGTAGCTAGCCCCAACCCCAAGCCTGCAGCTTCCTCCAGAGTCCCAAAGTAGATACATACATATCATGGCGGCTAACAGAGTTGGTGTCCTTTTTCTACTCTTTGTTTGCGGTACGCTACCTAATACTCATCCTCTTTGTTCTAAATGTTTATAGTTTCTCTCTTTAAACTTGGAAATCAAAGGTATTGTTTATTGAGGGCCCATATATGTTACTAAAAAAAAAAGTTAAGAAAAATTAATTCAACTTTAAAATTATACTTGCTCCATCCTTTTTGTTGTTTAGGAAGATTCACGTCTTAATTCTGGTTAAAATTTAAATTTTTTTTGCACCAATTAAATAAACTAATTGATAAGAGTATCTTTAAATTGGTGTGAATTTTTTAATACGTATGTACCGAAGTGATTTATTTTTAACGGGAAAATGAAACAAACTTTCGAAAAGAAGAAAATAATACTGAATGAAGAATTAAGAAACTTGATAATCCTAATAAAAAAATAAGTCGTTACACAAATATTTATGTGTTTAATCTTAGTTTGGGACATTTATATCTTAAAACTTGTTTGCACAGAACATCCACATAAAAAAAAAGGTTATATTAGCGAAAATATTTTCCCAAGAAAAAAATTGAGAGTACTATAAGTTTCAAAATGTAATTGTCTGTTAATTGAGCAGATTACTATGTAACTATCAATGGTAGATCAATCTAGCTATTATTTTACTATTTGTAAGATCTTCTTGTCTAGCTCTACAAAATAAAAGTGTTCCGATCATTATTGTGTGCCAACAAGGGGCCCACAAATAGATGGACTACCTTTAAAAGGTAGTACTTTATTTAAAAGATACATGAAGACTCCTATTTCATACTGTTAAAGTGTCAATTAATTCTACTAAATTTTTTTTTTCATCGGCTTATTTTCCTTGCATTTAATTGTTCCTCAATTTTCTTCAGAAGACATTCAATTCTTTTTTTTGTTTTTTGGCGCTTTGGCTACATCAGGCTTATTTTTACTAGCAGTCAAGCCGGAGTACGCCGAGGCATGCCCTCAATATTGCAGAGATGCAGAGTACATGATATGCGATGGTAAGAAGACGGCTGCGGCATGCAACTGTTGTTTTGCTGGAAAGGGTTGCACCATTTACTACGGTGATGGAACCTCATCAGTATGCTGATATTGGAAACTTAAAAAGGATGGACAGTCAAAGATATAGGCATAATGAATTAATACAATAAGATGTACTATCTCTTTCCTATTGACAATGATACTGCTGTTCGTTTTAGTAGGATTACTAACGCCTCTTCAGAGTGTTAGCAATAAAAACCAAGTATTTTCTCTGTTGTTAGTAAGTAGTAGTTTATTTTCGCAACAAGTAGTACATTTTTCTGTAAGTGTTGGAGCAAGGATTTTTGTTCGGTGGAAATTGCGTATTCTTTCGTTGAGTTTTTCTTTTTCCGACAAAGAGGTAGAAATATCACAAATAATCGCAACTTGATACAAACCGAGTTCCTGCAAGCTGAGAAATAAACAACATTGTCATACCCTTCATTTAATAAATATGTTGTTTCTTTTTATTAGTTAATTAACCTGTGAAGCCAAAACCCAAAAAAAAAAAAGAAGACGTAAAATAATATATTTGAACGGAGACAGGTTTGCATCCAGTGAGGATAGTGTACACGTGAAAGCTCATGTGTTTGGTGTGCATGTGTTTTTGTTTGTTGTGGGTGAAACATGGATAAGGAAGAAGAAAGATAATAAATGTTCAGAAAATGGACACTTGTCTATCAAGCTAGCATCCAGTTGAATGACTCGGCAAGCTTTATAATATAAGGAGGTTGCCACAGTTTCGGGGGTGAGTACAGAGAGACGCGAGTGCTGCTGCTAGTCGGGAGCTAGGAAGCGATGGGCAGATCGATTAACGGTGAGATGGTGTCCGATCTAAATGAGGTTTCGGTATGTCATCCACGGTGGCGAGGCTTACATGTTTAACGGTGACGAACGACAAGCTAGAGAGAAATGTATATGGAAAGTTTGTAAGTATGGAAGGAAATGAGATTGGTTCTTGATTAGTTCTACGTTATTTTTGTGGTGCTTGTGGTTTCGGATTGTTACAAACATTGAAATTACTAACAACAAAGACATTACAAAACAACAAAGCAAAAAAACTAAAGGGGGTTTGCAATCTCCTTTTGCAAGTTGCAAATAAAAAAGGTGTCCTGGTAGTGACACTCACTCCTCCCTATCTACATAATGACATTAAAACAGGCAGAAAAAATATAAATAGTATTAAAATTGTGATTTAAAGCCCATTTAACCTCTTGATGAATTGGTTGGATTTCTGTTTGAATTGGACTATTGCTCTATGTTGATATGGAGTGTTGTGCAATGATGCTACCGTTAGGGACTCTAGTTGTGAAACCTATTCCACTTCATGAGTTTCCTTCCTTCCACGCCCCATCCACACGAAACACACATGATCTTTGGACGGTCGAAGGATCGGGGTGGCTTTTAAAATTAGAGATGGGTAATTGTTGTTTGGAGGTTGGCTATAAGGTAGCGTTGGTTTCTTGGATTTACTCAGCACTGTCTTTTGATGCCCTTTGGGACCAATGAGCACTGTCTTTTGCCATTGAAAGAACATATCTGCGAAAAGGGGTATTTGAGAATACTAGAGAATTTCGATTTTTCCAAATGGCCCAAAGTAGAGCAATAAAAGAGAAGTTTCTAATTATCCAAGCGAAGACAAATGATCCAATCTGAAAGCCATTCCTTAAAAGAAACGTCCGCTTCAATAGATTGCCGAAATTCAGTAGCATCCTAGACCATAAGAGAATGGTGGCAAGAGTAAAACAAGTGAACCAAAGTTTCTTCTTTAGAATCACGTAAAGGACAAGCTGGGGGAATGCCATTGAGACGGACTGCCAGATCCTATTTAATAGGTAAGATTCATTTTAAGGGGGTGTTCCACTAACAAAAAACTGTTTTTTCCAAAAACCGAGACAGGTCATTCTCTCACAATACATCACATAAAAAACCGTGAAAAGCCAGTTTTTTCAATAAACCACCTTAGTGGAACACCCCCTTAAGTACTTCCATATAAAGACTTTCATGGGTTCAGGCAGATCCAAATTCCAAACCATATTCCATACGTTATGATCTTTATAAATCCAAAGAGAAGTAGTTGCAGTAGAATTAGTACCCCCTATGTTGATCATAAGCACACCTGTAACCTGACTTGGAGTTATAATGTCCCGAAGGTGTGAATGGCCAAACTTAACAGTCCGGTTCATTCCCCATATGTAAATTTATGGCTAGGATTTTTGGGATGAGGAAACATGTAAGAAATCTTGTTCATATCCAAGGTTGGACCAGTCAGTGTTGAGCGCTAGAGAAAAAAGACCTTAAGAGAATTAGGGCCAGTATAAGGGAGAAAGTGATTGAGAGGCTTGTCAATTCCTGGTATCCACTTATCATGAAATAAGTTTATAAACTCACCGCCACCCACTCTCCAAGAAATATGATTTGCAATAAGATCTCTGCCAAAGAGGATACTTTTCCAAGCCCATGAGAAGTTAGAGTGAGGCTTAACCTTGAGAAGATTGTCCTTGGAACAATATTTGGGAAGGAGAATGCGCAAAGTGAGCAACATCGGATTATTCAGAAGGCGCCAACACTGATTAGCCAGGAGAGCCTATTTAATCAGATTCATATCCCGAATACCCAGTCCTCCCTCCCACTTGTAAGGCAAAATTTTTTTTCCAAGACAATCAGTGAATCGGCTTCCTATCTCCTATCTTCCACCAGAAGGTTTTTGAAATAGCATTAAGATTAATGCAAATTGACACTGGTAGCTTAAAAGTAGAGCACAGATAAAGAGGAAGTCCAGATAGAACGGATTTGACCAAAGACAATTTCACTACTTGTGAAATTTTTGATTTCCACCCAGCCAGAGCTTTGTCAGCCTTATCTAAGATGAAGGAAAAGCATGCTTTCTTATTGGCTGTAAATTCCAAGGGAAAGCCAAATAAGGAGCCGGATCATTGCTTATGGGAACATGAAAAAAACTTCTGAAGCGCCTGGCGAAGGTTGAATGGGTATTGGGGCTAAAAGAGATATATGATTTCTGAGGATTCACACACTGTCCAGAGAAGTTACTAAAACCATCTAAAGCCTTTTTTAGGCGATCACAGCTTTCAAGGGACGGTTGAAAGAAGATGAGGCAATCATCTGCAAAGAACAGATGGGAGAGAGAAACACCATCTCTGGTGAGTTTAAGACCCTTGCAGATGCCCGAAGAGTCTAGATGATTTAGAACACATGAGAGAGATTCTAAGAAAATAATAAAGAGGTATGGGGACAAAGGATCTTCCTGACGAAGGCCTCTGCGGGAAGTATCTATCAGATGGCTTACCATTGATGAGCAAGGAGAAGGAAACCGTGGAATAGCACTAGTGGATCGAGTTGACCCATTTTTCAGAAAACCCCATTTTGCGAAGAGCCATTGCTAGCTAGTTCCAACTGACTCTAATAAAAGCCTTGCTCATATCCCATTTCAGCGCTGCCATAAGTTTACTACTAGATTTGGTATGGGCAATGAGATTAGAGAACTCGCAGGCTAGAAGAGAGCTATCCGAAATCTGACGTCCTGGGACAAAAAGACATTTTGATTGGGAGAGATGTAGGACAGGAGAATACACTTAACCCAGTTAGCCAAGGTTTTCGAAATGATCTTGTAAATCACATTCCAAAGGCTAATAGGCTTGAAGTCACTTGGGGAGGAAGGAGAAGGATCTTGGGAATAAGAGCAATATGGCTGTAGTTGATCTGTCTAAGCATATAGCTTGAGTTAAGAAAAGATAGAACAACAGTTGTCACAGAAGCTCCCACTATATCCCAATACTTTTGGAAAAAACATCCGAAGAAACCATCAGGACCTGGAGTTTAGTAGCTCCAATTTGGAAAGCTACCTTACGAACCTCAGAGGCTATAAAAGGTCTATCCAACCAAATCTGGTGGTCTTCTGAAAGATGCTTGTCAAAATGCTCCCATCCTTCCCAATCTTCCATATTTGTTGAAGGGTTGTTTCAATATAGGTATTATTGAAATGATCTGAAAAAATGTTATGAACTTCCTCCTCTGAGTCAGTCCAAACACCCTGAGAGTTCATTATTCCCTTAATTCTTGATCTTTGCCTTCTGATTTTGGAGCATTTATGGAAATAAGCAGTCTTTTTTATCGCCCAGAGCCATGAAGCGCGTTTTAGGTCGTTGAGTTGTAACTTATAAATGTATCCGTTCCTTTCCTATACTCTAATGACTAATCTCATGCTTCATGCATGGAACATGTACTACTCCCTCCCTCCCAATTTCCCAGTCCACCTTTTTTATTTTTATTTTGGGATGTTCCAAAACACATGTTCACTTTTGAATTTAAAGAAAAAATCTTTGTACCTTTCCAAAAGAAACTAAAATTTTGGGGGGAAGGGAGGGAATACTATTTTTTTCCTTTGATCTTTTGAATTGAAACAGTCTACAGTACTAGCCAAGTTCTTAAGAGTATTAAGTATATATCGATCTCCAAAAAAAAAAAAAAGGACAAAAAGAAACATTCAAATTTCGACCAATATATTTTTGCCGAAATATGTTATTATTAGGCATCTCCAAACTTATCGGAATTGGGGGGCCTGTAGTGAGTGAGCTCACTACATGCATGTAGTGAGCTCTCTCAGCCGTCCGATCCGAGATCAACGGTTCGGATAAATTGAAGTTAAAGTAAATGTAAAAGTGCTTTTTAAAGTGTGAGATGATCCGGACCGTTGATCTCGGATAGGACCGCCGAGAGAGCTCACTACACGCATGTAGTGAGCTCACTCACTACATGGCCCCCGGATCCAAACTTATCATCTTAAACTCTTAAATTAATTCCAACAAAAATGTGACATTTATTCCTTCAATTTTTTTTCCTCACATTTAAACCAATGGTTATTTTTTAAATGGCAAACTACTCAGGGTTGTTCCTGCCATTAGAGGGCCTGAGATGAACTACAACGTTGGGCCTTAGGCCATGTTTGGTTTGGTTTTGGAGAACCGGTCTCCATTTTTTTCCTATGGGCCCTTTAGATGGCAGAGTACTACTTTCCCTCTTCTCTTCATTTTAGGAAATATTATTCTAGCGCATACTTTGTGGGAGATAAGTCTGTGAGGTCCACTTCAAAGATCCACACAAATGATCCAGACCGTCTATTAGTTCTAAAATTATTCTCTGAGTCATCCAGAAAAAAAGGAGGTCAATCGTATAACTTTAAGTACTTGATCCAGTTGTCTAACTTTTTTTCAAACTTTTGTCAAAATTTTAGGATCCTAAATTGTGAATTTATAATCGGAAGGCGGATCAACCACTTATACTTTTTCGAATGAGCTAGTTTTTTAGGAGTGACTCAAAAAAATATTTTAAAAATTAATGAACAGCGCGGATCATTTGTGTGGATCTTCAAAGTGGGTTCCATTGACCCATCTCGCACAAGCTGTGCACTGGAGTAGTCTTTCATGAAATGAAGATGAGAGAGGGAAAGTTGCACTGCCATTTAAGGGGCCCACGCCAAAAAGGTGGAGACCGGTTCTCCAAAACCTAACCGAACATGGTGTTACTAACCGTTACAAGGAAACAAAATAAATGTTAAATCAATCTGAAAATAAAAAATATGCTATACACTAGATAGATTAAATTACCAAAAGTACTGAAAATTATATGAACGTAAAATTATTACTTAAATATGTCTTCTTGATCATTGCATCTAACTAATGCTTTGTCAAGTCCCAAGGAGTGTGGGGAAGCTGTACCAGCAGATGAAGGGGTGAGAGATATTAAGAGGGTGGATGAGGATGGGCTGGGGCATACTCTTTATTGGAGGACTCATGGCCCAAAAAATAGTAGTTAGAGTTTTGGTGGTAGGTAGGCTTTGGTAATTTAGAGGATAATGGTAATGCTATTAAGGGAAGGTTTGAGCATCTTCAATGGGTGTGTTATTTAGGGTATTAGTGATTTGTATTAAGAACTAGCAATATAAATGCGTGTTTTATTTGCTTCGGAAGTGTGCGCTAATTTAGGTGTGTTAGGATGTGTGTCAAGTTTAAGTGTTTAACAATGTAATTAACAAATAATAAGTGGATCCAACTTCTTTAAAATCAAATTCAATCGATTCATGAAACAAACTTGACTCATTGGACAAGTTTACAGCTCAAAGAATGTGATTTGGCTCTGGGATATATGTTGTGGCAGAAACTAAAGGTGCATTTGGGGACTGATCACTATCTGGAATCAAGTAGTGATGAAACTAGAAGAAGTCGTCATCAAGAAGATTTTTATCTCAATTAGAGGTACTTATGCTAACAATTTCAATTGTATCACCCTCAATATTTATGCCCTAGAAGTTGTTGTAGATAGAATGTTACTATGGGAGGAGAACCTAGAACTCAAAAAGCAGATTTGATTCCTTGGTTATTGGGGGAGGACCTTAATGAAATAAAGTCGATTGGGGAAAGACTATGAAATTCAGGGGTGGACGTGGGAGAAGGCGAATTCTTGACCAGGTTCTCATTGCAAATGAGATTATATTGACTGTTGGAAGAAGGGATCATCAAGGCCTTGTTGTTTAATGTGGTAACGGAGGGTCTTAACATCATGTATGTAAGTTGGAATTCACAAAAGGAAACATAGACAATGTTTGTTGGATGGTATAGGGTGGGTAAAGGTAAGATATTTGGAGGCTTGGGGGCCAAGAAGCTGTTGTTCAAAAATTCTGCTCTACTATATAAATGGCGGTGGAGATTTGGCAATGAAAAAACTCATTGAGCAAAGGTTATCAAAGGTTATCATCAGAGAGAAATATGGGTGTGGTCCAAACAGTGGGCTACCTCCGCAAAACTCGTACAAAACGAAATCCAGAATCTGGAAAGACGTTTGTTCTATTGGGAAAGGTAGCTCTGATATGTGTCCCTTAAAAGTGGAAATAATCACTTGGAAAGATATGCAAGACGGAATGGCTGTTGACAGTGACTTATTTACAAGAAACGTCATTGTAGGGTGAATCTGGTAGAAACCAGAAACATGAACCTCAAAATAGATGGCAGGAATTTTGGCATTATAAACAAGCACATATACAAAGGAAAACACAGACATACAGAACCCATATGTTGTTATAGAGACGTCCTGAAGCTGTTTGCGTATGTATATAAGCATGAAAATCATCTTTCTCCTCTTTGTTCAGGTGTTAACCCACGGCCTTTCCCACAAGTTGGACAACTCCTTAATCCAAACCCTTGGCAATCATAGCATCTACAACAATTCATTGACAAACAGAGACCGATCAGACTGAAATAAAAAAAACCCAATGCCATTTTTTTTACGCGACAATAAATAAATTGAGCTTACTTCCAACGTTCAAAGATGTTCCCGTTCTTTTTATTCTTTCCTGTACCCTGAATCAACATGTTCAACTCAGAAATTAGACAAATCAACATTCTAGTTAGTTTCTCATGTATTTAGTTTGTTGTCTCTGTTGTACTACTAGTAGTACATGCTTATATAAATTTCAGTGGAATTTGAGTGAGAAAAGAGTTTGACAACCTTACATCCAGCACAATCTACTGCACCTTGGCCTCCACATGTTTGGCACTTTTTTATTATCTACACAAAACATTTACACCTTTAGGATAAGTACAGAAAACACAGACAGATGGAGATATGGTTCATGCACATACAGAAAACACAAACATATTGAACTCCTTTTGAGGAACTTCCTTTGGTCAGGTTCTACCAAGTATCACCCTCTCACATGGTTGCTTGGGAAGCTCTTTGCTGTCCAAAAAATTAGGGTGGTCTGGCATTAAGGGAATTACAGATTGGAATAATGCTGCATTGGCAAGGCATCTTTGGGCCATATGCTCTCATCAGAATATTTTATGGGTCGATGCCTTTAGTCAATGAACATGAGAACATCCCTCCTCTTGCTCATGGACTTGGAGAAAGTTAGGCCCCTTATTAAATACATCATTCGTGATGTGTCTTCCACCTATTTTTGGCAAGTAATACTAGAGGTACTAACTAATGTACAAATTATTATACTAAATATGCATGTGGCACTCTCTTAGTGGATGAGTCTATCCATGTATTCACTAATGCATTAATGTGGACGTGCCATGTGTAAATTTAATGTAATAGTTGGTATACTAGTTAGTGCCTCTAGCATTCCTCATTTTTGGCATGATAATTGGCACCCAGCTCGGCCTCTTCTTGATTACTTGGGTCATCACTTTCAGTCGGTCTCTGGTATTCCTATGACAGCTGAAGTCTCATGCATTGTATATATACGATGATATTTGGACTTGGCCTTTTCTCTCTCCTGTCCTCATTTTTTGCCTCATCCGAATGCTCCTGATTCAGTAGGTTGGGCTGGTTCTCCTTCATCCAAGTATAAGGCCTCTCATGCTTGGAATGTGTTATAACTCATTATCCTCTAGTCTCCGGGAAAAAGATTGTTTGGTTCTCAAAAAATATTCCATAGTTTTATATTGTGGCTGTTGTTAGAGGTAGCTTAAGAACCAAGGATAAACGTCTCAAATGGATGGTCAATTGGTCATTGATTACTCTACTTGTTCTTTATGTGAATACTTTCCTGAAACTCTGGACCACCTTCTCTTTGAGTGTCCCTTCTCCAGTGAGGCGTGGGCTGTCATTGTTGATCTCTGCTGCATTCCCCTTGGTTATGTCCTTTGGTCAGAAGGTTTCCCTAATCTACCAAAGACTTGCCTTCGCTAGTATACTTTGTTTGGTAAGAGAGAATTGTAGAATCTGTAGTGGCATTCATAGGCCTTCCTCAGCTAGTACTGGGATTTGAAGTAAGGGTCAACCTCGCCAAAGCAGGAATATTAAACTTAGGTTAAGTTTCCCGTTCGCTAAAAGCTTCACTTTTAGCATCCCGATTCTCATTTGCTAAAAGCAGCAAGGTGATTTTAGCAACTTGCTTTTAGCAAAAGGAGCATATGAGAGAAAATTGGCTTTTAGCAACTTAACATCTAGTTAATGGGAAACAAATTGACTTTTAGCAACTTAGCTTTTAGCAATTGGTGCTTAAAACGGGAAACTCGAACGAACTTCTCTTATCTTCTCAGCTCTGCCAAAATTGGCGCATTTCTCTCGAGGCTATTTCTATTGTATAGGCTTTTAGTATCTCATTTTTGGTTTATCTAGTGTATAGGCTCATGCCATAGCTTTTTTTGTACCTCCCGAAGATTCTTTCTTTGGTTTCTAATAAAATGGTTAATTACCCAAAAAAAAAAAAAAGGTCTAAAGACTCTGCACAATCAAACGTAGCTTTCACAAATCTTATTACTACTATCATGACCCATGCTCTTAGAACATTGCCAAATAGCATAAGATTTAGTAACCCATGTGCTGCACTTCAGCTATGTCTTGACCAACGAGATTTCGGATATCAATGAGAATTTGATTTGTAGAAATCAACACTTGGTAATCCACCATTCCAAATGTCGGAATGAGAATACGGTATCATATTCGTAGTTCCCTCGAGATTCCTATTGTCTAAACAACTGAAGCCTCACACTCTACGTTTGTATGTGTGTAAGAGAGATGACATGACAATGATGAGGCAATCAAAACAGCAAAAGCAGAAGATAGATACGTACCGAGTCAAGTGAGAAACCACCGGATTTCGCAGCAAAAGGCCTGAACAATGGGCTCTTCTTCCGATCATATTTCTGCTGTTGGTTTTCACCACTTGTATTACACAGATTGAACGGAGAATTATCAACTGCTGGTGCTCCGAATCCTTGCGGCAAAGTAGTCGTCCTCCAACTGCAACAACTAACAGCCTTGGCCATTTCTGTTTCCCAACAAATTTTTACTATTTAATTTCTCCTACACATATTTAACATTGACTATGAATATATCCAGTGGAGACGTCCTGAAAAATGAAGCAGATGGAAGGACGGATGGATGGATAAATAATGATTGACAAAAGTAAAGTGGATAATGAATTAATTCCACCCACATATCTTCTAATGTGGCATGGTCACCAGTGTTTCGGATTTTTCTACCATACCCCCGCGTGGTTTTGGGGCATCATGCTCCCACTAAATATGAACATTAAAATTGAGAGAGAGAGAGGTACATTTAAGCCGTTAGATCAAAACCACGTTCAAAAAGTTAGGTGGATTCGCTAAAATCAAGATGGTTGTGGCTTCTTACCATAAAAACTAAATTTTTGTGAGTGATTTTAATCTAATAGCTTAGATTTACCTGAGTCTCAAACTAAAAGTCTATATTCTGACGCATCAAGCCCCTAAATCACTCGAGAGACAAGTGGGAAAATCCCGGTGTTTCTCTGTCTACCAGGAAAACATTTGTTTTCTTTGCTCTCTGTTAGTATTCTTACTCTTGAGCAAAATTTATTTTTTACAAGTTTTTTATGAAGAAAGTTTTGACAAAAATGTAAATTAGAAGGATTTGCTAAAGGACATGACATAACTAAAACTTTGGGTTTAGAAAGGTAAAAAATCAAGGATTCTTTCAATTATGAATCACGTTCCTCCCTACTCTACTATATGGTAATCTTAGATTCCTAACCAAATCCTGAAAATAAAATGTTTCTCCAAAAAATTTCTAAAATCAATCTTTTTGTATCACATCATGAATTATTTTAAATATTGGAATGAAATTTCTTTAGGTATTGAATTAGAAAGGATTGAATTCTTGATAATTAAAGTCTAATTGTAAGATTGCGGGCATTCTTTTTTTTTTTTTGAACTGAGAAACATTTTCATATCAAATATCAGAAGAAAGGATTACACTAAGCTCAGATGGAAGGTAAGAAACCCAATTCTGAGGAAGTGATCCTGAAACAAAAGAGGCTACCCAGTGGGCGGCACGATTACTGTCGCGGGGAATCCATAAAAGAGACAAGTTAAGCTCTAGAACAAGCTGCCTAATATCAAGAATAACACAACCGCATTCCCAAGGAGGAACTAGTTCCGAAACACATAAAGAGATGAGTCACTTGTTGTCGCTCTCAATTTGAGCAGCTCTGAGATCCAAGGCCTTCGCCATAAGACATGCTTCTCTAAGGGCCAGTGCTTCACAAACTCAAGCGGATGACCCAGTCACCTTGAACTTCTTCCCATTGAGTAGCTCTCCCCTGTGATTCCTCAAAATGACAGCTCCAAAACCTCCTCCGGACAATTTCTTCCACGAAGCATCACAATTGAAAACATAGCCCAAAAGTGATTTGCTTTTGTTCTATACATTGGAACCAAGGGCTTTAGATATGCATGAATCTACTAGATGTCAATCTCTATATCTGTTCTTTGTCCTCCTTTGGGCATGTCCGACTAATTAAACAAAGCTAATTCTGTAATCAGCCCAAAGGGTTCACAGTAGGAAATTTTTTTGGGTACCGAGCGAGCCCACGTGGTACCCGAACATTGCATCAGGGCCGTCCAAAAGTGTATTGGACGGCCGAGATTGAAACCCTCTCTCTCCAATTTCTCTCTCTTTAATCCGAGCCGTCCAAAACCGAAAGGGACGGCTCAAATTGCGCGAGCGGGTACCACGTGGTACACACTCGGCACTGAAAAATTTCTCTGACAGTAGTGTAGGACACGCGCTCATTTCTGACACGAACTTACAAAAAGCTTCAGTGACTGTCTCAAAAGTGAGAAAATTTTGGGTGCAAATAGGGTATGGGTGACGTGGTGCCCCTTCGGCACATCCGAGCCATCCAAAAATGCATCGGACGGCTCGGATTAAAACACACTTTTTATTTTCTTTTATATTTTTTTAAAATCCGGACGACACTATCAATCCGGACCGTTGGTTGAATGCATTGGACGGCCCGGATGTGCCGAGAGAGTACCACGTGGTACCCTCCCCGTACCCAAAATTTTCTCCTCAAAAGTTGTATTGAAACAATAAACGTTAGATGAAATGACCAAAATGTCCCTATATCACTTTTTCCCAGTTTGGGGATGGGACCTTTGACACCGGAGAAGCCATGGCCGGATGTAGTTAACCGGCGGAAATCACCGAGAAAGCCCTCGCCAACCCCCAGTTTCTCTTCCCTACTCCTTGTGCGTGATTTTCTTTCTTTTCTCTGAGCCAATTCTCTCTCTAAAAGAACAACCCATCTATCATCCTACCTAAAGAAAGGAAAAAAGGGGTCAAAATTAAGGCAATTATAATTAATCATACCAGTTCACAGAAAAACGCGAGGTGCGAAAATAATTTCAATTGTTTCTTAATAAAATCCCCCAATCTATTTTAAGGCAAATTTACAGAATTAATCAGACCAGTTCGCACAAAAACGTGAGGCCCGAAAATAATTTCAATTACTTCCGAATAAAAACCCAATCTAGCTTCTAGATTTGATTCAGAAGGAGGCTTGAATTTAGAAATCAATTAAACAAAATCAACTCACAGGAGTGGAAAATATTTGACCTCCTCATCATCTATGTGCAATGAAGAACATTTAGAGTCATATCCATTTCACATGATCCACATCGACGATTTATAAAAATGCTTCGAGATCTGAGTTGGATTTGGAGATGAGCCCTAGATCAGGCCCGTATCTATCTTGCAATAGATCACCCAGAAGCAGGGTTCCATGAAAACGACAATGAAACTGAAGGGGGACAATGAATGGTTTTCAGAGAGACGATCGGCGGTAATGGATGGTCGGATGAGTCACCAAAGTTGAAATGGGCTGGGAGTGGAATATACAAAGATGACCGGAGAGAAGTAGCAGAGATAGTAAAGGTGGAGAGAGAAAGATGTGACTTAAATTTTGTTGGGCTGTTCTAGCATCCGCCCATTGGGCGTACCCTAAGAATAGGTTTTCTCCCCGACCGATGCATAATTGATGTCAGTCGTTTCTGTGCTTCGGGGTGCTTTGGGTAAAAAATTAAAAAATAGTTTAAAAAAAAATCATTTTGTCCTCATTCAATTTTTGTTTGCATTCGTTAGTTTTGCATCAAGATTTTGTGGTTTCTGAATTTCTCTCGACGAGACGAATCTAACAAATATAAATTTATGGTCAAAACTCAAATTCTTTTGAATAAAGCCAAAATTGTTGGATTATTGGCCAATAATCCAAGTATTTTGGCTTTATTCAAAAAAATATTTGGTTTGACCATAAATTTATACTTATTAGATTCGTCTCGTCGAGAGGAATTCAGAAACCACAAAATCTTGACGCAAAACTAACAAATGCAAAAAAAAATATTGAATAAGGACAAAACTGGTTTTTTAAAAAACCAAAAAAGAGGCCTTCATTTCAGTAATTCGTGCCTCTAAATTTAAAAAGTGCCCCGTCTTTCTTTCTTTTCTTTTTTTTTACCAGAAAAAGTGACCCATCACCTTTATATTTTTTCATTTTAGTTTCTGAGCTGCGTTTACTTTTTTATATTTGCATTTTCACCAAATTTTTCTTTCTACAGTAAAAAAAAAAAAAAAGACACATGATTTTAGATTCCTGAATTTTTTTTTATTTTTATATACTCAGCTGTGTTTTGGTCAAAAAAGTAAGTTGGCTTATTTTTACATCTTTATTTGATTATTTTTTTTCGTGTTGTTTAGTTTTACATCAACTTTGTATATTATTGGTTTGTCTCGGTGAGAGTAATAAAAAAAGTAAAAAATTATGATTGAAGCTTAATTTTTTTTTAATAAAGGCAAAAATAAGTCAAAAGACAGTTTTTTAAATTTTTTTCGATCTTATTCACAAATTTTTTTATCATAATCTTTTACCTTTTTGAATTCCTCTCGTTGAGATGAACCAATTACATGCAAAAAATCGATGTAGAACTCACAAACGCAAAAAAAAAAATCAAATAAATACAAAAAAAAAAGTCAAATTGGCTTTAAGCCAAAACAAAATCCGTCACATTTTCTACAATTAGAAAGGGGTAGTTAATTAGGGGTCCTGTACAATTTGTTTTGTTATGATCCCATCCCGAGGAGTTTGAATACTTATTTTTTCATCCTCACTTTCAAATAATACCCAAAAGACCCTTCAATTTGTTCTGACCCCGTTGTATCTTATATATATATATATATATATATATATATATATATATATATATATATATAAATTTAACATGATTTATTCTTCAAATTACGAGGTCCTAAAAAACATCTTAAAAAACCTTCTTATACTAATGCATCCCTAATTTCTCGGGAAGTTTAAATCTTCCAGTAACAACTTCCCATTCCGTCTCTTCCGTTTCCCAAAATAATCGAGCTCATCCCCTTATCCCGGATTTTACGGACACCTCCCACCATCCCATGATCCTATTTTTACCACCTTCCGCCATCCTATTACCTAGATTTCAATCGCCACCATCTCGTTTTTTGAGGAATACCGAAACGACAGTAGAGACGAGGGGCAAAACCATAACCGCTAAAAGGAAACGTCAATCCCATCATGGCTTGTAAGTTCATTTTTATGCTTCGTAATCATCAATGTTTTTTAGTAATTTTTTAATCACAATTTTCTTTTAAAAAAAAAAATCGATTGAAATGGTGTCATCCATAAGGTTATTTACCCCTGCGATTGACATTGTACCACATATGAGAATGTTGTAGGGTTTTGGAAGGGATATGCACGCAAGAAATTTGTATGGTTTTTTACCCGAAATTTCATTATCATCTAATGTTTACTGTAATGTTTCGCAGTCAATGTGGTAAACTAATAAATCATGTTCATTTGTGTGAAAATCCTTCATCTTTTAAGAACTAGAAGCTTTATTACAGAAAACTTCGACATGGATTATTGATTTACTATGAGTTTTGGTATAGAAAATTTAGATGTGGTAAAATTTTTAAGGAGCTACTGTGCGGGCCAAATTCATAAAGGGAAGATCATGGTAAAACTTTACGGGGAATGCACGCACGGAATCTGTAGGATTTTTTACCCCAAATTTTATTAACATCCAATGTTTACTGTACAATTTCGTAATCAATGTGATAAACTAATAAATCATGTCTTTTGTATGAAAATCCTCCATCTTTTACGACAATAGAGCTTTATTCCAAAAAAATCATGGATTATTGATTTACCATGTAAGCTGTATGAGATATCCATCATTTTTTCCATTACTATGTGAATGACCTGGAATCATGGTATTTTACAGTGTTCCCCGTAGGGTAATAATATGCTATATCGTAAGTCCATGTATGGTTTGTCATTGTAACATTTTAATTCATCTTCAAAATACGTAGGTGGTCTCAGCGGTAGCAGACGTACCCGGGGATGAGGGATGATGAGGAACCCGAAGGAAAAGACGTTGAACATGATACTTTACAATATGAGGAAACCGATGTACAAATATCTGACCATTCAAATAATGCAAGTTCAAGTGAAAGACTTTGCTACGATGAAGACATACCCTCCTCGTACAACAACAAAGGCAGGAAACGAACATGGTGTATTCATTTATCATGTTTTGAAAGGAAAATTCATTTATCTGTTTTTTAATGTATCAATCCAGTGAAGATGCTAAATCAAGAAACCATATTAGTGTATGGTTTCCGAACTTGTGAATATGGTAAATCAAGAAACCATATTTACTGTATTCAAATTCTCCTATTGATATAGAAATGAATCAGCAAATCTAATTGCTTGGGATTTATAAATTTGAAATTGGAAATTGTATATCTAAATATCTAGATGTCTTGAATATATATTTAGGTTCTTTAACCGTATATATTGGAATGGAAATGAATCAGTCGATGTATTGTATACCTAAATATCGAATAAGAAAATCTCAGTTGATGAATCAGTCGAGAACTGGACGCCATTGGAAAAAAACACAGTCGAGACAGTGGAGATTTCGAATAAGGAAATGTCCTTGATTAGGATTTGCGTATTAATAGAACATATATAAATGAAATTATGGAGATAATCAATACCATAATGGAAAATGTGCTAACAGAATCCCATTGATAAAGGGATAAGATAATTATAAGATTTTACTATATCTACTAATAAGGGCAAAATGGTCCGATTATCATTTTCAGGATGGAATCATAAAGATTCAAATCTCATAGGATGAAATCATAATGATAATATTGGTATAGGATGTCTAATTAAAATTTCCTACTAGAAAAGGGTGGTGTTAATACCAAAATTGTTTTTGATTGTGCCTAAACTCTATTGCAAAAAAGGCTTGTATATTGCACATAAGTACAAACATTTTATGCATTGGAGTAGAAAATTTTCTCTTCATTTTACTCTCTCCTCTTCATTTTCACCATCAGATGATGAAGATGAAGCCGAGTCAGTTGCTTCACTGAGTAGAGAATTTTTACTCAGTAGTTGTGGTTCTGGTTTTGGTGGAACAAATTGACGATTCTTCTTCACCTATTACTTACCGGGAAAAAAAAGGTACAAGGAAAGAAGGAGAGATGGGGAGGATGGAGGTGGGTTTGGGGGGAAGATAGAGATGAGGGACAATTCAGTCAAGAAATGACAAAGTTTTGGCAGGAACAAAATAAGTTTTGACAGGAACAAAATGAGTTTTGGCATTATTAGCAGTCTTTGAATAAAATAATTATTGTTGGTAAATTGGTTATTTTGAAAGATTGAATAAATTTTGTTTTGATTTTTTTAAAAAGTATTAATAATTTGAAACATTTCTAAATAGAATATGGGACAAACAATTTAAAACAGGAGGAGTAAAAGGAAAGAGTAGAGTTTTAAAAAAAAAAGTGGGAAAAGCTAATTTTGTAGGAAAAAGAGCCTGGATGATTTGATCCCGCAATTCCAAATGGTCATTTTCACGCAAGTGCCAAGGTTGAAAAATCGATTTGTTGATGCCCTCGCAACATTAGCATCCATGGTTTAGATACCAAACAGAATCAGACTCAGGCCAATCGTGATCGAACAACGGGACAAGCTTGTTTACGAATATGTCATGGCCATTGACGAACCAGACGACGCCTTGCCATGGTACCACGATATTTAGAACTTCATCAAAAAAGACGAATATCCAGCCAGAACCGATAAGAAAGATCAAGTTTCTTTTCGAAGGCTGGCGTCTTAGTACATCATCTGCTGAGGAATGTTATACTCAAGATCTCACTGTGGAATGCATGAGTTATGTGTGCACGGAGAAAAAGCCACTAGAATCATGGAAGAAATTCATAAGGGAGTTTGCAGCCCTCATATGAATGGAATGATGCTTGCTAAGAAGATTTTGAGACAAGGTTACTACTGGTCAACCATGGAGACTGAATGTGTTCAGTACATGAGACGATGTCACAAATGCCAGATTCATGCTAGTCTCATGCATGTCCCGCCGTTAGAACTACACTCTATGACTTCACCTTGGCCTTTCTCTGTCTGGGGCATTGACGTCTGGAGTGGCTAAAATCTGATTACCCTACTATTAGGCATAGCACGTGCCTATGGCGGTCACCACGAGAGGGTGAATAGCTCGGCACCACATAGGGAGTCGTGTGCCCTGTGCCGAGCAGATCCCAGGCCATGAATAAGGTCAGGATAATAGAGTAAACTAATAAATCAGGATGCACTAGCTCGGCGTAAGGCATAAAGGATGCCCCTGATATGGCCGAGCTATGTAAGCTACGTGTATAGCTTGAATAGCATTCTGGAATACATAATTCAGCTCGGCGTAATGAGCTGAACTATGTACGAGTTATTCCGAGCTACGTGGAAGCACGACACCGCCACGAGTAGGGCGGTGAGACATTCCAGAATATTCTACAGCGGCTCCTTATGAGATAAGGAGCAATCCCGTGAAATAAGGGATTAATATGGGAAGTCCTAACGTGATTAGGAGCATGCCCCATACAGGAAAGAATCCTATATGGAAAAGAAGACCCCTGCTAGACGAGATCTAGCAGGACATGGAGACTCGCCCCTAATAAGAAAGTCCTATTAGGAAACGGATTCCTAAAGAGAATAGGAAACAGGGGGCACGAGATGCCTAAGGATGATGAACGTCTACACCTATAAATACAAGGCAATAACCATGACAAAAGGTACGCTGTGAAACCCATTTCATACGCATTGTGGTTTGAATTCACCAAGTACGTGATACTAACTTAGGCATCGGAGGGCCTTTGCCAACGAGAGGCAAAGGTGCTCTAACCCTTTTCCTGTCTTGCAGATTAGGGGTTGAATCAAGGAAGCACGTGATCTAGAGCTACGTGGATTTTATCCCCGTACAATTGGCGCCGTTTGTGGGAAACGCTTACTAAAAGCTTCGTTCTTTTAAAAGAAAGAAAAAGCCAATAATGGTGATTTAAGAGCCTATTCTATGCACCCCGCAAAGGCAAGACATGGAGGATGATGGTGGAACCACTCTCGTGTATACTACGAGAAAGAGCACTAGGGTGGACAAAACTCCCATGGTCTTAAGAGCACCACAAAAGAAACCAGCAACCAGAAGGAT
This sequence comes from Vaccinium vitis-idaea, assembly GCA_963854785.1. Classification (NCBI taxonomy): domain Eukaryota; kingdom Viridiplantae; phylum Streptophyta; class Magnoliopsida; order Ericales; family Ericaceae; genus Vaccinium; species Vaccinium vitis-idaea. The sequence continues at coordinate 18,832,952 of OY978217.1, read as the reverse complement.
CAATATAGGGCATATCTCCGAGATTCCAAAATTCAGGGATACATGCCTGATAAATTTTGATTCCCCAAAGTCAGGCGAGCGGCGAAGACGCTCAAAGACGCCTCCAAGAGGTGGGGAAGCCTCCAACCGACGAGACCGAAGAAGGAGCCCCCCAAGGAGGGATGATCATAGGCGAACAAGGGATCAAGAAAGAGAGGACAGCCTCGACAAAAAAGAACAGGAGGCAGAAGAACTGGCCCGTGAAGTCACTCGACGAGAACGAGAGATTCAGGGCCTAAAGAAACAACTCTAAGAGAAGGAGAAAGATTTACGTTCACGGACGAGATCCGTGCCGTACGAAAAGGAAAAAAGGAGTCATCATCGTGACGATGTCTCCGCTGACCGAGCAGCCTCTCCACGAAAATCACGCAGTTATAATGCCTGAATGAAAATCGACTTTTCGAAATTACGCTGTTATAATGCCCGACTGATTTTTGGAAAGTAACCGACTAAACTTTTCTTAAAGCAACTTCAAAATGTTTTGACTATATTTGGATTGTGAGATAACCCAAGCTAACACCCTTGAGGGTCTGTCAAAAGGATAAGCTTCGCGCTGTCTAAAAGAGGAATGGTGACAGTAACTGGATTCGCCCGACCATCCAGCCTAGGACTCTCCTGGTTATTTCATTTGTCTAAAGAAAGTCACCAACGAGTTTTTTTTTTAAAACTTAAAGTGGCACAGTTATTGAGAAATGATTTGAAAAGAAATATTTTTACGAGATTCATGGCATGTGCACGATTCACGAGACGATACGACACAACACATTTTTTGAGAAAAGATACGATTGATTTCACGACGAGAAATAGAAATGAGAATGAAAATGAAATGATGATGTGATGAAAGATTAATACGGTAGTGCAGCGAGAGCGCCGCCCTAACTTCGAGGAGAGAACTTGGCGGTTAGGGCTAAACGTGCACAACACATAGTGGACGGACCTTGAAACGTACTATGGAAATCAGTAAGACAAGACAGCCGGGATTATGTTACGTGTGTGTGCGGGATAGACGGACCTTGTATCTTGTAAATGTGCACCTTGATACAAGACAGCGGGACCTCGAGCGGAAAGGTTGGTAACCGTCAGTTGAAAGGAGACGGAAACGGGCCAATAACTTTCAAGAGATGTGAGATGTTGACATGGATGAAATTTGAAGAAGAATGCTGGTATGATAAACTGATACGATGCTGGCACTGCACTCTTATTCTGAAAATGATACGAAACACTGACTTTATTACGCTGCACTCTGATTTGATTTGACACTGATATTTGACTACGCATGAACTGACTGTTTTCTAAATGATTTTCAACTGTCACCTGCCACCTACTATATTGTTATAAAATTGCTAGTTTAAGGTTGGGGTAGAACTATCTATTGAGTGTCCTCGCTCACGGTGTTGCATTTGTGTGACCCTGGCATAATACCGCGATGTTGCTTTGCGACTCTGACGTATTATGCTAGACTATAGAGATGAACATGAGGAGTACTATGGCTGGAAGGAAGGCCTACGGAGCAGAGCAGGATACCGCCGAGATGGATGGCCGTGCAATGGAGTAGAGAATCCCTAGTTAACCCTGTAGAGAATAAATGTAATAGCAGGGAGATCTATGTAATTTCCTTTTGGAATACTGTTGTAAACCCTATTTATTATTTATGTAATCTTTATTACCAAACTCAAATTTTGGGGGCATTACACAGGTGCCCAAATCAGAACAAGGCACGCAGGCCCCATCTAAAAGCATACTTCTTCTAACAGCTAAGTCTCAGATACGAGGTCTCTTCGACACATGTGCTCGAGCCCTATACTCCTCCGAGGTACTGGAACCATCCTCTTCCTCAGCACTGCTATTCTTTGCATCCATCCCTTGAGGAAGCCACTGAGGGGCAGCAGAACCAGATGCCTCTCCCCGTGCATTCTCCCTTGGCCTGTCCTGAGCTGTCGAGTAATGCCGGGATCGCAAGACTCTTTCTGACGCTGGAACCACTGTGGAAGCTCAAGGCGCTGAACGTCTAGCACTCTGGTCTCTTGAAGGACGAGACTCACCCTGCATAAGAAGCAAAATCTATCAAGAACAATGTAAAGTATGAGTGGTGAATGGAAAGGGAAAGCAAGTATAATAAGATACCTTAGCGGTTCCGCTACTAGGAGCAGCTCTGCTACTGGCTCTCCTCTCACTGATGGCACTTGCTCCATGGCTACTCTCTCTACTCCGCCGAGTACCACGACCTGTGTCCCAAACTCGGCTAGTCTCCCTAGCACCACGGTCTGTATCCCTACCTCGACCAGGCTCTCCGGTACCACGACCAGGCATCCTGTCCCTAGCAGCTCTCAGCCTACGACCAAGTACAACTCTTGGGTCAGCTCACGGACGCACCTTTGGAGCCATGCCCATCACAGACTAACAGACCATGGCCTGCAAGTCAAGGACCAACTGGTATGCTGACATCGCCCAGCTGACAGGGCCCAGCTGACAGGAATCTGAAAGGCAAGTGCATCAATGAGTAGCAATTCAGAGTATATTGAAATGAGAGAGCAATCAATGTCACCTCTATCGTGGCAAGAGTAACCTCTGGTGTAATAAAAGGCACTGTCACTACTCCCATCATCCCACCAGCAGTAACCACCTTAATCTCTCTCCTCAGCTCTAGCAAGGCATAAGCATCTCTCAGGAGATTTTCCATGTCCAGATTGTGCGCCAAGTAAGTATCCAAATACCCAGCATAGTCCACTGAGGGACTAAAAGTCAGCTCCATCGGCACTATGTACCTCTCTATCTCAGCTCGAGTATAGTCATGTGTCCTTTGGACAAGTGGAGGAAGAGGCCCTGGCACTCTGAAAAAGTCTAGCCCAAGAGATTGGCAAGACACCCTGTCACCCAAGTACCATTGCCAGCCATACTGAGAGCACTCGACTCTGCGTCAACTCTCTGCTCCTAACCAGGTATATAATCATTATTCAGTCCATCCCAGACATTCCACCTTACCTGCAAAGAGAGTTCCCTCATTTTTAAGGAAATCATAAGGCAAGGGATATAAAGAAGATGATTGCAAAAACTTACCCTGTCTCCTCCGGTCCAGTCAAGAAAGAGCCGAAAGTTCTCTAGATCGCCTTTGTGCTCACCCGATCCAAGAAATTCCTGTGCCCACTTTGCAGCTCTCGGAAGCACATTGGCATTATTGTGAGAATTCCCTGTGCCCACTTATGCACTATTCAGAATTGCATAAGGGGAAATGTAAACTAAGTTTTACCTTCAGCACTCTTCAAATGCCGCCAAGGCTCGTGCCCACTCCATGGCAGATAGAACCAAGGAAGCAGTACACAGTGCACAAGCCATCACCGCCCTAGTCAAACAGTCCAGATTTGCTAACGCTGGCAACCAACCCAAGTGCACCACACCTTGCCTGTTCAAAAACAGGGAAGCATCAAAGAGGTATAGCAAGTAAGCTCTCGCCATCTGTGCAGCCTCCACAGCTGAAGCCGACTTGTGATCCCAGTACTCTACCAAGGTAGTATATTTCACCACTGGCTCATTACCACCCGGTCTCCTCCCCAAGTAATACTCCACGGCAGCAGGGACCAAGTACAATCCCGATTCAAACGAGATAGGCACACCTCCAACTCTCAAACCGGTGATAGCAGCAAAGTCAAGAGGAGTGATTGTCATCTCTCCAAACTTGAAGTGATAAGTGTTGGTGGTGGTATCCCACCACCGCTCCATCAAGGTTCTCATCAGTCTGCGGTTTATCCGTGTCATAGTCAAGATCCAAATAAAGGTGATGAAACCTGCTCCATCAACCAAATCTCTCACACTCGACGGTAAAGCATGGTAATACTCTAAGGAATCTGCCAAGCCACCATAGCCAGTGAGAGATCTCTGAGACTATTGGAAAAACGTGGTATGATCTCTATCAGTTGCTATAAAGATATATGAACAGCAAACAAGTACAAGCTAAAAAGAAAGAGCGCAAACCAAAGGATTCCTAAATGCAATGTGAGTCGAGCGGTCACATAAGATATGTGTATCCAAATAAGAAGGCAACAATGGAACATACACATCACACCCCAGAGGAACAAAGAAGTGGACCTGCGGCACATAAGTCTCAGGCGAGAAAGGGGCCCTGTGCTCCAACTCCACCTCCTGCACTATCATCAAACCAGGCACCCCAGCAGCTGCCTCAGCCTCTCTCTGTCTCTCCTCATGCTCAATATCCTAAACATGCAACGACACACTCCCCTGAATCAGAACCGCTGCAAACTGAGGTGATTCCTACACAATCGCTGCAATATCCTCATCTCTTGCCCCCTCCAAAGTGTCTGCTAAAGTCAAACCCGAACCTCGGGAAGAACCAACCGAAGGAACAAACAGTGGAGGCTTTGAAACCTCTGCCTCCCTATCAGCACTCTCCTCCGGAACTCTAGTCGCACCAAGTGCAATAGCTGAGCCGCTGAAAACAAACAGGTCTCGCCAAAGGTGTGTCCTCACTACCACCACTACTCGCCCCCATAACCTCCTCTACATGTACATCACTATCACCTGACCCCTTCTGAGTCACTGGAATATCAGTCACTGTGCACTCACTGCCAATATGAATCTTTGTCACAAGAGTAGCCTCCATAACATCATCAGGTACATGACCAACCTGAGAGCCACTACCCATACTCCCCCCAGTACCTATTTTCTCCACCACAACATCAACACCACCAATATTCATTGCCATATCAAAAATAGGAGTATCCATACCGGGAGTATCTACTTCCATGGCCTCAGAACCACCATGCACAACCATATCCACCACCGCAGCACTCTGGTCACCACCCACGGTACTCTGATCATCCCTCACGGTGCTCTGGTCATCACCCGTTGTACCCTGTGCCCCCACCACCGTGGCATTACCCGAACCCACAGTCGCACCCATGGTGTCCCTTGAACCATCGAAGTTGATGTGGCACATGGATGAACCCCACCGAGTCCCGTTGATACCCTCTCCAGTATGGATGGTGTAGTTTCATCCCCAATTGAAGCCGCACAGGACACTCCCTGGCCCGGATCTGCAGTAACCGAACCAATTCCAGTCGAAATGGCCACCATTGAGTCACCCACAGCCGTGTCAGGCGACGACACCATTTCCTCAAGCACTGACGGTGCTGCTCCATCACTGGGCACCACGGGCCGATTGTGATCATCACCGGAATCGGCCATAATCGGAGTATTTCAAAAGTAGGAGTTTGAGTTTAGACAAAATTGAACCGAAAAGAGGGAAGAAATTGGGAAAGGAGAAGGAGAAATTGGGAGGAGGAAGTAGAGACTTACTCTCTCAAGAGTAACCGACCCAAAACTTTGAGAGTTGTGACCGTGGGAAGAAAATCAGAAGTTTGCAATTACATACCAAGTTCTGGTAACCACCAGTGCCGTGCGGCACTTGAACTCTACCGCACGATACACTTTCTATACCGCATGGAATGCTTGTGCATTTTTCAAAAAATGTCGGCACCGAATCAATTTTTCACAGCATTTTTTAAAGTCCTCAATGGCATTACTCAGTTTTTCACGGAACCTCAAATCGCTGGTTTCGCTCATTACTTAGTTTTTCATGGAACCTCACACTGGTTTCCCTCACAGCATCACTACCTAGTTTTTCACGGAACCTCAATCGGTGATTTCGCTCACTACTCAGTTTTTCACGAAACCTCAATCGCTGGTTTCGCTCACAGAATCACTACTCAGTTTTTCACGGAACCTCAATCACTAGTTTCACTCACTACTCAGTTTTTCGCGAAACCTCAATCGCTGGTTTCCCTCACTAAGTTTTCCACAGAACCTCAATCGCTGGTTTCGCTCATGACACAGTTTTTCACGGAACCCCAATCGCTGGTTTCGCTCACGATACAAAATTCATTTTTCCCTCGTTGAAAAACAAGGTGTCAACCCTCGCAATCCGAATCAGGTAAGATTTCTATAACTCATGTATGCATATTTCAAGCCCCAAGGAAGTACGCTAGTCTGATCCCTACAATGGGGTACGTAAGCAGCTCATATGAGCGCGACCACATGCTTCAAAATTTTATTTGTTTGTTTTATACGAGAATGTTTGAATTGAGGGGTGTCTTTATCTTTGACGTGACTTTCATCACCCAATGATTGATAAGCCTCGTTAAAGAGGGGCAACTGTAGACACCCCAAAATTAAGCTCTCGTACACATTTTTAATCCTCGATGATGAAAAGAAGCGCTTGAAAAACATCTCGAAACGATACCTTTCAAGTTGAAAGGAGTCAACATGGTCAACAGTGCCACACAGCACTCAACGCTCAGGCACGGTGCTCCCTCAGTCACGCACGGCGTGCTTTTCTTGGAATGGCGTGGAAGAGCGCCGCGTTGCATAGTTTCAGTACCGCATGACACATTCGCAATGCCGCGCGGCATTGTCAAACATCAATTCCACTTTTTCATAGGCGCCAGCAGCTCCCTTGTTTGATGATTTAGGTTTGCCGTTTGACGATTGAGGCTCTGCCTCATGAAGGTTTCTTGAACAGATGAAAACCTACTTCTATAGCCCACAAACCTTGAGTGGGCATCAAGAATTCATGATGATATGATCAGTTTCTCTCGACTATAAAATGCCGAGATGTTCCAGGACAGTGATTGAAAACCATGAAAAACTTCCTTCAAGTTCTGCCCAAAACTCTACTCATGTGAAAACTCATCCATTGCTACTACCCTCGATCTCCAAAAATTAATCCTACACTCTCTCAAAGAAAACCCAGTTTGAAACCGATTTCCCGATACTTTGTTTCGACCCAAACCCATACTTTTGCCACTCCTTACTCTGTTAATCCAAAAATCATACAACCTCATCGCCAAAATGAGGCAATCCCGGAAGTACAAAGGAGCTTGAAGTCAGAGTTAGCCGTGCAAGGAGGGTACTCGTTCTCGGAGTTTCATTCGAAGGTATAATACCGTTTTGCCTAAGTTCTTGACTTGGGCACCCTGAGGGGAGGAATACCAAGTGCAGGATGATCTTCTATATCATCTTTGCATTTGGTAGGCCTATGTCACAGTAAAAATCATTTGATCAGAGACCTCCGCGATTACGTCACGTAATGAAATTAATGTGTTACATGGAATAATCCTTTAGGAGGAACATTTTCAACACAAAAACATGTTTTTCAGACCCCAAAACAATCAATTTTATGAAGTTATAAGTCATAGAAATGCTTGTATTTTCATCTCTGTCGAAAATCAAGTTTCCAAACTGTTTGCTGGGTAAACAGTGCCACACGATACTCTTCCTGTACCGCTCAGATTGTTGGGGTGCCGCACGACATCCTTTTTTTAAATCCAAATTTTAAAATCATTTTCTTTTAAAAACCGTTTGAGAAAATGATTTTTCTTTTAATTATTTGCTGTTATTTCATTAGTTGTATTATTTGTTGTTGTTGTTGTTATTATTATTTGTTTTGCATGATAATTTGTTTAGTTGATTAAAGTTTTGCATTAAAATATTTTCTAAAAATCCCACAAATATTTAGTAAAGACCGATTTTTAATAGGGCGAGCGGGGTACCGTAAAAACCTTCCCGTTCGTAACCTGGCTCTCGAATCCAAAAATTCTCTGGTTTTCAAATTCATTTTCAACGGCGCGAGAGTCACATTATTTTCTAAATTATTTTCAAAATGGTTTCTCGGGTGTTAAATCATTTTCCAAAATAAAAACCCGGGGGGTGACTCCTATTTTCAAAACAACAGTTTTACTACAATTTTTCCGGTGGCAGGCATCCACAGGTACTTAAAGATGACGAATATATGAAAATGAGACTAAGAGTTATTACCACGTGTCCCAGCACTTATTAAATGCAATTAATTATATTAATACTCCCTCTGTTTCAAATTGTTAGTCCTTTATGGGAATTCCAACTTTTTAAGGAGACGTGCAATAAATGCATTCACACTTAAAAAGATACATTGATTTTTAACAATGACTTATATTTCAACTTTTGAATGACATCATTGTTATTGATAAAGGGACTGTTTTGAAAGATTAAATACATTTTGTTTCGACTTTTCAAAGAGGACTAACAATTTGGAACATCTCAAAATAGTATAAGGGACAAGCAATTTGAAACAGAAGGAGCACTTGCCAAATATGAATTTGAACAAATCTACCATAGTAGGAAACAATAGTTAGTATGGTTAATATTATTCAATAAAGACCAAAGTTCTTGACAAAGAAAAAGTAGCAAAATAAGAAACTATTAATTTGGCCTAACCAAAATATTAAAAATGATGAGTCCTTCAAAGCACTTTATTTTTCATAACTTACTCTCCTATTTAGACAATCAAATGGAGATTTAGAGCATTCAAGTATATTTATTCTGACAACGAAATAAATGTATTTATTAAATAAAAACAAAGAAAAGAAAAGAAAATAAAGTAAGACAAACTTAAAGGAGAGCTAGCGAGTGGACCTGAAGTGGCTCTCATTGAATTCATTACCTTTTTGGTCGAAGAGTTCACATTCAAATAATATCGTAAGGGTATGAAAGTTCTTGACAGGTCATTTCTTACAATGAAGGTGTGGACAAGCAGGCTTTATTCAGGCCAAGAGTGGATTACTAGTCATTTAAGAAGAGAGACTTACCTATTTGTATAGGGCTACACCTTAGATCTTTTTCATTTTCCTAAGGTTGGGTGAGTATGTCATAACCCGGAACACAGAAAAAAAATTACTCACAAAACCAGGTTGTTACCCTTAATTAGAATAGAAAACCAGGTTCTCTCTCTCTCTCTCACACACACACACACACACACACACATTTACAGTCTCTTTGCATTTCCATTACATTTTGTTGTGTGCGATCAGGGATGTAAGTTTCTTCTACTCATTTTTGCATATAGATTACATGGACCTGAGCAAAGATCCTGATAGAAAATTGGAAATTGCTACAATCATGGTTTCAAGAAAGCAAGAACCCTTGAATTCTTCGATGGGAAGAAAGCAAGTACCCCGTCGGTATTCCTTTTACCAAACTCAGAGGCTTGAAGCGTAAGGCGAACATTGGTTCAAATTTTCCTTCTTTTTTCTTTATTTGGTGCATAGATGAATCTTAATTTTGGTTCTCTATCTATAGCTCAATGGACACGGTGTTTTAAAACTGATTCATGTTGATCCCTACACTTGTGCTGCCTTTTTTATTTCCTAGGGCATAAGGGCATGTTGTTAACGTTCATATCATCGTATGATCATGGCTCTCTCTCCCTCTCTCCATCATGTAACTACTTCATTTCCAATTTTCAATCAATCTTGTCATGTACGGTTTTAGATTTTGACCTTAATTGTTTGAATTCTTAGCTTGAATGGGTTTATCCTCATTCTCTCTTTCTATCTCCACTTTAACAACATTTTATCAATCTCTTGGATCAATCTTTGTTTGTGAATGCTATACTACTCTCTCTATGTGTTTGTTTGTCAATCTTCCCTGATAGGGTTTTTGTCCTATTGGTACTGAAGATGTTTTAAGGATTGTCAACATCCGAATGAAAGACATCGACATGAATTGGGCGAGGAACTTGGACTTACACCAACACAGATCAAGTTTTGGTTTCAAAATAAGAGGAGTCTAGTGAAGGTTCTTTTTCTTTTTGGTTTTTTCATTCCTTTTTGCGGAAGATGTAAACTGCTTCATCAATTCATTTACTAAGAATCTTGTTATATTTTAGGCACAAAAAGAGAGAGTTGAAGGCAATGCTCTTCGGGAAGAGAATGAAAGGCTCAAAATTGAGAAATTTGCAACTAGAGAGATGATTAAGGATGAGTTTTGCTCTACTTGTAAAGGCACGAGCAAAGAAGTGCGTGAACATAATCTGGAAAAACTACGAATAGAAAATTCCCAGTTAATCGAGAAGGTTAGATTATAGTTTGTTGAATCTCGTAGTTTAAACATTATTTGAGCCAATTTTGTTGTTATGATGCCAGAATATACTTCACAGTTTACACATGTTGCCAACACGTTTTACTCTGGAAAATTTTGCAGTGTGAAGAAATAAGCAACCTCCTCGACTCCATGGGTATTTCGACTTCAGAAATCCTTTCACTACCACATTCCCCTGGATCATCATCCAAGCAACTAGAGGGACAAAGGATAGGTGTTTCACTTGATCATAATCTTGGCTCAAGAAACATTAATGATCAAATACTACTGTACCAAGAAAAGCAGCTCGAATACTCTGACATATCACACATGGCTTTGGTTATTGCAAAAGCTACTAATGAATTATCGAGACTCTTGGATAGTGAACAACTTTGGATAAAAGATCCAACTAACGGGAGATATGTAATTCACCGCAAAAACTATGAAAGGACTTTCACGGGGAGTAATCATCTCAAAAGTTCAGATGTGCGATTTGAGTCGTCAAAAGTGGAGGGTCTTGTCAAAATGAATGCAACACAGTTGGTTGAAATGTTACTTGATTCGGTTAGTCTATATAAGTATACTTTCAATGTATGACCTTATTTGGCATTGCTTTTTATAGGCTTATCCCAACATAACCTCTAGCCAAATTCTGCAGACTAAAAGGCTGGATCTTTTTCCTACAATTGTTACAAAGGCAATGACACTTCAAGAAATTACAGCTCGAATTCCAGGAAACCCTACTGGTTCATTCCATCTGGTTGATAGACAAAAATTATTCAATCCATTTCCTTTACAATGTACTATGGTCAAGTATAGTTTTAATTGAGTTCTAAAATTTTCATGCAGGAATATGAGCAAATGCATATACTTTCGCCTTTCGTGGCACCTCGAGATTTCTACTTGCTTCGCTATTGTCATCAAATCGGCGAAGGTGAATGGATGATAGTAGAGGTATCATACGACATCTTGTATGGGAGCCAAGAAATCAACTGTCATTCCTACTCTCGGAGGCTACCTTCTGGGTGTGTAGTGAGAGACATATCGAATGGGTTCTCGATGGTGAGGATTTTTTTATTTAAAAATGTTGTTACGTTTGCAAATTTCATCCTTGAAAACTGATTTATGGAGATCATTTTTAGAACTATCACGAGTTATCATTATAACAAAATGAGGGAGGTTTCACTCAAGGTTAGTAACTTAGTTTACCATTATGAGCCAAAAAATCAATCAATATCCATACGTTCTTTAAGTAGTTTTTAAGAATAATGATTACTTATGTTCTTGCTCACTAGATAAAGAACCCTAAATCCTATTTTTCATTTGAGGAGGTACTATCATGGGCTATATTGGTACAAGAGAAGAACTAAACCCATAGGAACTTAATTACAACATCTAGCATAGCCATTAGTTTTGGAAAGTAACATATGAATCATTTTTCTCCATATTTGAGAGGAAACATCTATACCCTGAAGCTTGGTCCATGTCAAACTTTATATGACTTCAAAAGTAGAACGCAAGCACTACTCATGTAATTAATGTGAACAACCTAACAACTTTGGCAAAATTAGTATTAACATGTCCCTTAGCGACCATAAAATATTATACTAATAGTGTTCATAGTTGTAGATGAGAATGTACTTTTAGTGACAAGATATGCAATTCATGAGGTAAAGGCATTATCAAACATTTTTTTTTATAGTGTTAGTAATTCCACCATCCTCCGTAGTGTGAAGTGTCTCATTTAACCACAGTTATGCACTTCCACCAATCTATCAAACTAAAATTTTGCTAGAAAATAAATGTAGATACCTTCTCTATTACTCAAGCTTTTAAATATCATCATTTACGTAGCGTATCCCATTTTGTGCTTTATATAGCATATTGGCTAGTTCCCCTTCTATATCAGTTCACTTTCGGTTCACAAACCAGTTCACAACCATTATGATCGATACTCAACTGGTACGGTTGATTTAGGCACTCTATAAAATTATTTCTTTTGTAACGGTGATTTTTCTTAAAAATTCAAAATTGATACAACCAATTCATACAACATATGATTCAATACTCTTGATACTGTTACACTAGGACTGCTATACCCCCATTTAAACTTTGCGTACCACTCCATTAACTTTAATAGGAGCCTCATTTCTTTGTTTGGTAGATCACTTGGGTGGAACATGTTGAAGTCAATGAAAAGGCCCTAACTCATTGGCTCTATAGAGAATTCGTATTTTGCGGTTTGGCATATGGAGCAGAGAGATGGCTTCTCACTCTTCAGAGAATGTGTGAAAGATTTTCTTACCATATGATGGAAAGTCATGATCTTGGAGAGGGTAATCTTACCATCAACTTCTAATTTCTCCTGATCATAGAATTATTTTATTTTTCTATCACCCTATCATGTTCTGTTCTTCTTCTTTTACTTTTATCTGTCATGTGGGGTTTCTGATGATGTTGTTTGTTTCCAGTAATCTGTTCGCATGAAGGTAGGAGAAGCATAATGAACCTTTCAAACAGGATGGTCAAGAATTTGTGTGCAAACTTAGGGATGAAAACTAAACTGAGCATACCTCATCTCCCTGAAAACAAGAACATTGAAATTCGATTCTCCATTTTCACAAGCACCGTCGGAGGCCAATCTGATTGCGTGATTGTCAATGCTGCTACCTCCCTTTGGCTACCACTTTCATGCCAATCTGTCTTTGAATTTTTAAGAGACGAAAAAATGAGAGCTCAGGTATGAAAACATTGCAACTATTTTTCAACTGAATTGTTACTTCTACAACTCGTCAGTTGTCACAAATATTTGAGCAGTGATGACCATTAACTAGTTGGATTCCTTTCCTTGTTGACCAGTGGGACGTTCTCTCTAAAGGGATTTCATTCCAAGAGATTGCAAAAATATCATACGGAGATCATATAGGAAATCGCATATCTATCATCCAGGTAATTCTTTATAGTGCCCTGATTTAGTTATAGGCTTACAATAGGGAGCATGTGGAAACCCACACGAGAGAGAGAGAGAGAGAGAGAGAGAGAGAGAGAGAGAGAGAGAGAGAGAGAGAGAGAGATTTTCTACATTCCGTACAATGTGATTTTAAATCAAGTGCTAGAGTTAATTTGGTTTCTTGAAGAAATCCAAAACAACATTTTCACACAAGAAGAGAACTACTCTGACAATGATGCTCAATCAAAAGAAATGACAATGCTATACAGACAAAAACTTTATCAAAAGACCACTTATGCAGTGCAGAATAATCTGCCTTCTTCGTATTCCTCTCTTCGGAACAAAACACCTTCATAGTCATTGATTATTTGAAAAATATCAATATCATCAATTCTAGACAAGACTTCTGTTTGTAAGCTATCATTCTAAGAACTTATTCAATGACAAGAATGAAAGAAGCAATAGAACTAGTTTTGTTAGGCTACATGCTCCCATGATTCTTCTATAAGAACAAAAAATTGTTCCAAACTAGCATAAGTTACTAAGAAAATTAACTGAACTTACTTGTTCAAGCAGCCTGTTATTTCCTCTCGGAACAATATCCTAGTGCTTCAGGAGAGCAGTATCGATCGTCTGGGAGCGATAGTAGTCTATGCCCCTATCGACACAAGATCCTTAGAGATGGCAGTGAGTGGAGGCGACTCGTCCAACATACCGCTAGTTCCATCAGGGTTCATAATCTCCAGGGATGGCCATTCAGCCACTACAGCTGGTGTTTCTAGTAGCATCACTACAAACTTTGATGGTTCACTTCTCACCATAGTTTTCCAGATACAAGATTGTGATGCCTCTTCTCCAAAGCACATAAGCATGGAGATGGTCGCTAGTGTCCATGCTCTTATTAGCTCCACTGTGCAGAGTATAAAGTCAGCTTTGAACTGCACCGGTTTGGGTTGACCTCTTCGTGTTGGATGGTTGTGTTTCTACTATTCAACAAAGACTTGAGGTCTTTTATTTCTTTCGTGACCTAATTGTCTTGATTTTGGATCTAAAACAATGATGTTGAATATTGGGACGTCAAGTCGCTGGTTTCTGCTTCTTTTGTTTCTTATGTATGGTTATTTTGATACACAAAGATTTTGAGAATGTTTTTTAGAGAATTTTTTTGCATGTTACCCAAACAACTGCATGTCGTCTCATTCACAACATACACGTTGTCTTAGCTACTAATCCTTAAATCTTACTTTCACTGTGTTTTCTCAAATAACAAGCCCTAGATAGCATTTCTAATAGTTTTACGGATAGTACCCCTCAAACTAATGGTGAATATGTTTCCTTGGGTTATTATATGCCGTAATACTCTTAAGTTCCTAATCGTCCCAAAGGCTTGAGATGTTAAGATATGGGACAACAATGTATATCAAGCTATTCAACATCTTCACTCACGTACAACCAAGTCTTGCATATGGAGATGCAAATTTTCACACATAGAGCAAAACAGGATATGAGGGGAGAAGTGGAATGCAAATGGGAAAGAAATTTAAACAGAGAGAGTTGAACCCAAGACCTCTCTCACTATTATCTCTAATACCATGTTAAGTTACCCCGAATGTGATTATACATTTGTATTGACTTTAATCAGTTAATCCACATGCTCTACATACAAACTGATTAAGTTATCAAACTAAAAAGAAGAACTAAAAAATTCCATGTAGTGAGGTATCATATGTGAAAAGAACACAAAAGGTAACTTGATACTCATATAAGCATAAGAAAAATCACACACCCACAAACACCCAATAAACGGCATCAATTCAGCTGGTTTTATTCAGCATGGTACTATATTTCAAATTTTATCCTCTAATAAAGAACCTAAACCAAGTTCTCAACACTTTCGAACGAGTTCTTCACATCACAATGTCATTTCACTTAAAAAGAAAAACATAAAATCATCATCTTAAGATAGCCTTTACCTTGATTGTATATGAACAACACAATTAACGATCAGATGTGTTGGCCTTGATTCTGGACCAGGTATTGAACATAAAGAACAACAAATCCAATTGAAAAAATAGAATTCCAAACCCAAATTCACTTGAATGCTCAAAAATTGTCAAATTGAAGATCTGGGTCTCCGTCTGAACATCATCTTTAGTTGTTTGACCACAAACCCTTTGCTAAACAACGATATCCTCCCCCTGTTTCAACATAGCGACTGAACAATCAAAGAAAATGGGTATGTAATTAGTTACTTTAGAAAAGTGGTAACGGGGTAATCAATCTATTCTAATATATCTATTCTAATATATATATATATAATATAAAGGGAGAGCACCAATTCAGTGTCCTCACATTTTGAGATTATATATACTTTTTATTCCAATTTTGCCCTACCAAATGTTCAATTACCACATTTTTAATGGATTTGTTTCCACTAACTGCCATGGACAAAACTACCTATCTTGATCAGCTGCAACCCACTTTCATATTTTCATGTCAAAGTTCGACTTGTACATGCATAGCATGTGCCCAACCTCTAGTCAATAATAAATTATGAATGACGGATGAAAAAAGAAAAGAAAAAGAAAGGAGAGAGAATGGAACTTGTAGAGAACGACGAGGATAGGATACGACATCATTTGGGTATTTATCCCTTGGCAAAATTCCATTTTTACTTTTCTTGATTAAAAGTTATCGTCTCATTCTTTTTTTAGAGTTATGTTTTCATTTTGAAATTTAAAATAAACTCAATATTGTCCTTTATTGTATATGTATTAGGAGATTTGGGATTGAAACAAACATTACACTGAATAGGTCGGGAAAATTAGCACCATTTTCAAAGTTTTGATGACCTAAGCCGTAATTTACGAATTTGGTGATATACAGAACCCCCAATTTACGCGACCAGTCATCCTCCCAATTTAAACCCTAGAATAGAAATCTATAATGCTAGTCCAAAACTTCAGCCAGGTGGTCCCAAATCGTTGTTCCCATCCTTCACCCCTCGCGGTCCCAAGTCGTCGTCGACAATCCTCCCTCTAGACGAACTTAGTGTCGACTAAGATAGGAAAATCGAATAACATTAAATAGTGATTCGAGCCAAATCTTTGGCGAGATTTAACTTTGATTTCATCACGGATAGGAAATCGCTCGAACTCAGCGTCAACTAATCAGCGTCCCAAATCTTCCTTCCAGCCTCGCCGTCCCAAATCTTCTTCCCAAAACCCAATCCCATCCACCATTGCTGCAATGACTGGTGAAGGAGATGGTTTGTGCGTGACTCGAATTAATAAGTGACTCTATCTTATCCCATTTCATTTTTCTTTTCTGATTAGTTTGGACTTATTGATTGGAGCATTCAAAACGATCATAAATAATAATCGAGTCGAAGTTCACTGTTGTTTGATGGAATGTACCATAATGGTTGCTTATATTTGAGTCGATTTCTTCAATTTACCGTGTTTTCGTTACTAAACCTTTGGGATGCCCAGAATTTTCCAATGTAAATTTTTTCCAACATATCAAAAAATGATTGATATTATTTCATGGAATATTTGTTGGATATAGATATAGTTATCGGTTGGTGTATTCTGGTACTAGTTGAAGTTTGTAATTCATGTTATATTTTCAGAATTGGACTTGGAACAATGATTGTCCATAGTTGCCAGATCTACTTATCTAAAAATGTTTGTCCATTTGAAAATTTGACATTAAATATGTTTGTTCTTCTAAAATTTTTCCTCAATTAGATATGTTTGTCCATTTAAAGGGCTTGATGCAATCAGTTTTTCATAAAATTTTATATATTCTAAATATATCATCCAAAAATTATGGTAAAAAATACGTGCACACCAGTAAATATGGTAAAATTGAGAAGAACCATAATAAAAATGACTAACGTGACCCATTACCAAATAATTATGGTATACTTTAAATGTGTACCAGTAAATATGATATATTTACAGAAAACATATCCAAATTGGTGGAGATGATGAGCCTGTAATCAGGGTAAAAATTAAGTACAACACATAAAATAAAATATGATAAAATTTGATACCAACAATAATTATGGTAATATATCATACAATGATTTGAAAATCTGGAAATTCAAAATCTGAAAAATTCAAAACCCATGATTTTAGGTAACTACTTCTCACTTAATTAGGAAAACTACACCTCACCTATTTAGGCAACAATAATTATGTAGTATATTCATACATATCACTAAATAAAGGTCAAAAATGTATTTTACAAGTAAAAAGGTGAAATATAACCGTTTAAAATGACAAGGATGAAAACTTATGTGCTATCACTACGCAGGATAATTATTTAATTACCTTAAATTAAAATGTGATGGATGAAATTCTGGATGTATTCTTTTGATGCGTTTCATTCTAATTTGGAAATCAGCTTTTTATATGGAATTTTGGTTGTGGGTTATTATTGCTCTTATTGTTTCTTTGTTTATTAACCCAGAAAACGCAACTGGTGTTGTGGCTCCACTGTAGGAGGATTTATTTATGATGATGTTTTTAAGAGGCGTTTCACAAATTAACTAGGCGTCTGAAATACTTTGGCTGGCATCAACAGTAGGAAGGGATTAACAATGGGGAGGCGTTAATATTTTCTTTTCTGATAAAAAAAATGGGGAGGCGCGCGTTAATAAGAGAGTTGCTAAAACTTCTAATATGAAATTACAATTCTGGAAATGTCGCCAGTGAGATTAAGAGAAACTGATGTTGGTCTGTCACATGACTTGTATAGGCCATCTTAGTAAATTGAGAGAGAGTGATATCAACCAATTTAATGAAGTCCCCATGTGCATTGTCAATTATATTTGACAGATTGAGGTCTCTATGCTTAAATTTAGATTCCAAATGGAGATTTGATACTGGTTATTGAGTGATCAAATAGCTCAAATTTAAATTTGATAGTTTACATGGAATTTGAGAGCTTTATCACAATAATTTTGAACAATCTAACAATGGGTAATTTAAAATTCCCCGTGCGGATGATTATAGTCATACGAAATATCTGCCCTCAACAATAACTAGTGATCATTGGTAGCCACACAATTCAATAAAGAGCAAAATGTCTGACTCGGTAGGCTTATTCCATATATAGTTGGATAAAGACTTAGATTGCCTTTATATCAGGAGAGGTGTTTCTCTACCCCTTTTTCTATTCCTATGGTACTAAGGTAGGCAAAGGTAAGTCTGTGGCCTATGCAGCTAACTCGGTTGATTGATAGCATTGATCCGATAGAGCTCTCTCAGTCTCTAGCCTTGTTTTTGGCTCAAAACCCCTCTTCATCTCCAGTTTCAGTGGACACCAATAGCCTTGCCTATTGTGAATGAACGGCATTCACGGATTGACATCCAAAATAAGACACGAACATAGGAGAAAGCTATGCAAATGCTGTGCTCATTAGGGAGCTATTTCGTTTGTATCACAATATTTTGTAGACCACACGAACTTTTGAGTTTCTTGCCTATGGTATCCACTTTTCCCTCTCATCCTCCTATTCTGGGTGATCCTTAAACTATGTGCATTTATATAGATATCCCCAAATGCACATATTCATAACAGAAAATGGGAGGTGCTTGAAAACCAAAGGTTGATTAGTGATCAGAGAAGAAGTAATGATGGACCAGCAGGAAAGGGTGCAGGCCATTGCCTCAGCTTCCACAGACACCATACCACCAGAGTTTATCCGACCAGAAAACGAGCAGCCCGCACTCACAACCTATGGTGGGCAGGACCTTCAAGTCCCGGTCATCGATTTCTCAGACCCGCACGAGGAAATCCTCGTGGGTTCCATTGTCGATGCAAGTAGCAAATGGGGTATGTTCCAAATTGTGAACCTTGAGATTCCAGTAGAAGTAATAACAAAATTGCAGCAAGTTGGGAAAGAGTTTTTTGAGCTGTCACAAGAAGAGAAGGAGGCTTATGCTAAGCCTGTTGGGTCAAAGAGTGTGGAAGGGTATGGAACTAAGCTTCAAAAAGAAGTGGAAGGGAAGAAAGGATGGGTTGATCATTTGTTCCATAAGATATGGCCTCCTCATGCTATTAACTACCAGTTTTGGCCTAAAAACCCACCTTCTTACAGGTTTGTGCATGAGCTGTGTCACATTTTCTTTCCATTAGAACGTCTCCAAAAGTCTACTATTCCATCTACTAACTTTGATTTCTGTAATCATCCGTAATTGAAGATCTTCACCCCTAAAATTATTTCAAAACTACCCATTCCAATTGAAAACAACAAGAAGCATAAAAAATTTAAAAGATACGTTCAGAATACCCACCCAGGGACTCCAAAAACTTGGTAATCTGGAAAAATGAGATTCAAGTACTGGACTAGTAGATTAGTGGTAGACATGCAGAAATGACAATTAGACCCGCCCTGCTCCGCTTAGATTAGAATGGGTATTTGTCGAATTTCGGGTATAGGGTTGGTTCAAAGTAAAATAAGGAAAACTTGATTGGGTCAAGTAGGGTTCGGGGTGACATTAGCCCCGAACCCGCCCCGAAATGTTTTAACATATAACGTTTATATTTTTTACCCTTTACATTTGTGCTATTATGCTAAAAAAATATTTTTATCCTTACATTTTATTAAAAAATTATATTTGCATCCATATTTATTCACCATTATAAAAAAATAATACTCCATAAAACTGTTCCTTATTTTGTACTCTCTCTCTCCCATTTTAAATATCCCCTACGTAAAGTCACGCCATTTTGACTTTAAAAGAAAACATATTTCTAGATATTTTTTTTCCAAAATTTTTTACACCATTCAAAAGTACTCATTGAGATCTTTTGAACGGTACCAAAAAAAAAATTAAAAGTAGTTTCAAAAGTATTTAATTTTTTAAGATCAAACTTGCACAGTCTCCCGTAGGGGACATTTAAATTGGGACGGAGGGAGTATTTATTTTACACAACTTTTTTCTCAATTATTACGGGGCAAGGCGGGTCAACCCGGCCCTCCCCCGATCGGGCCAGGAATAGGCTCACCAATGCATTACTCGGTCGGGGGCATTTTTTGGTCGGGGTTCGGGCTGGTTGCACTTTTTGGGTCAGATACGACAAAACCCACCCTACCCCTTTATAATTTCTATATGTACTCTTACACATTAGCCTGGTTCAAATCTCACTAATTATAACTAACTTAATGTTGACTTTCATGAGGAAAAAAATGTAATTGAAGTTAGTAAGGCATTCTAAGTACTGCACCCAACCACCATGCCAATTGCTATCCCTATAATATTGTTTTGAAAAATAATATTTATTCACGCGCACATGGATGTGAATAAATATCCATGTGCGCGCGCGTGCACACACACACACACATATATATTGGCAGCTTTCCAGTCAGGGATCCCTATCTGAAGGTTTTTGGGTGTTTTGAAGCTTTCAAAAAAGTGTTTTTGCATGATCCAAACCGTCCAATGTGTTTAAAACGTGTTTTTAAGGTTCCCCGCGAGAAATTGTAAAAAAAAAAAAATACTGGGAAGGGCTTGATTCGAGCAGTTTTCCACAAAAACTGTACATTTAAAGTTTTTATAAAAAACTGCTTGAATCAAGCTCTTCCCGGTATTTTTTTTTTTTACGATTTCTCGCAGAGGCCCTTAAAAACATGTTTTAAACACATTGTACAGTTCGGATCATAAAAAAAATATTGGAAAGGTGGATCCCGGAGTCTGGAAGTCCTAGACTAGAAGCTTAACCTATATATATACACATACACCAACGATCTCGGATTTGGAGTAAAGTCCACACCTCACTTTTGTCGATCATCAAAATGATGATCTGGACTGTCCAATGTGTTCAAAACACGTTTTTAAGGGTCCATGCAAGAAGTCATATAAACAAAAAGGACCGGAAAGGGTTTGATCCAAGCATTTTTTCATAAAACTGCGATATGTGTAGTTTTATGAACGATCAAGCCCTTCCTGGTCATTTTTTTGATGATTTCTTGCCTAGACCCTTAAAAACACGTTTTGAACACAACGGACGGTTCGGATTGTCAAAATTTGATCTAGAAAGTGGAGTTCCGGATGAGAAGAGTCCAGGACTAGAAAGTTCCTCTATATTCATGTATACCTCCTGTAAACATTTCACAAGTTACCAAATTTAGTTCAAACACGTATGCAGTTATTATTGTGTAGTATGTTTTATTTTTTTTTTGCTAGGCAGTTTGGGAAAATGATTTCTACACCTCTTTTTTTTATAATTGTGCACATTTTTTTTTTCCTTTTTGTGAAAAAATTGCACACAAAAGTGTACTATATGTAAAATTATCAACAAAAAAAAAAAAAGTGAGTAAATCATTCCCCTATATTTTCCTATATTACAGATAGTATTTTATAAACATTCATATGCATATGAATATATAAAACATTTACATATAGGATATCCAACATAAATATTTATATGTATTTGAAAATTTCCTTACACAAGGGTTTCTCAAATAAATTATCAAAACTCAATTAACACTTAAACTAAACTTTAATCAAATAAAATTTAGCTTCCAAGAAAATTTTCTAAAGTGTAAATTTAAAAAATAGTAGGAATATAAAAGTGTATAATTAGTGACGCCATTTATTTTTTTCTCACTAATATATCTCTTTAGTGACAAATATTTATTTTTTGTCACTGAATGATTTTCTTTAGTGGCAACAATATTTTCTTGCCACTAAATGCAAGTTTTTTTGTGACAATATCCTTATCACAAACACTACCTTTTAGTGATGACTTCACTATTGTCATTGAAAGTAAGGTTTTAATGATGAGTCGCCGCAAATATTTTTGTCACAAAAGCTCATTTTTCATGTAGTGGTGGGGCCCACCAACGGCGGTGGTGGAAATCATTTCACCTGAGGTGTAAAGAACTTAATGATGAATTGCGTGCGATTACAAGTTTACCGGGAGCTATAGGTGGGGGGCAATATCACGTATGGATTCATTCTTCTTCTTACAATATCAACTCATTTTACCAGTCTCACTTTCACTTCAAAAGACCGTCAAAGCCTATGACCATCTCCACAGAATGCCTGGCGCAAGGAAAAATTGAATGTAACAAAAAAACATCACGCGTTACCTTTAATTTTCCCGGTAGATTACATGTTTGTGTCAAAGCAAAACATTCGCCTCATAGATACGACTCCCTAAATTTTCCTTCTATGCAATTTCTTCCAACCACTGAACTAATAAAAATACAGGCATCAAACTAGACATATTGATTTGTTAGATCTGAGAATTGAAATCTTCTTTGATTTTGTTGTAGAGAGGCAAATGAGGAGTACACTAAGCACTTGCATGGGGTGGTGGAAAAGTTGCTTAGGGCGCTTTCACTAGGGTTAGGGCTTCAAGGGGACGAGTTGAAGGTGGCCGTGGGCGGCGATGAGTTGGTGTACCTAATGAAGATCAACTACTACCCACCGTGCCCCCGCCCTGACCTTGCCCTTGGGGTGGTGGCTCACACTGACATGTGTGCCATCACCATTCTGGTGCCAAATGAAGTCCAAGGGCTCCAAGCCTTCCAAGATGGCTACTGGTATGACGTTAAGTACATCCCTAATGCCCTAATCATTCACATTGGTGACCAGATCGAGGTACATACATTTTCAATTGTCCTAACTTTTATGCAACGAAATAACATGTACAAATTCTTTATAACGATGTGTCTGAGTGGTGGGCATACCGAAAATTTCACTGTCAAATTATGATGAAGAAGATAGCAAAAACTAGTGACCCTAACTTTTGTTGAGGAATATAGTCTCATATTACTTGGAAATGGAATTAGTGATCACTCAACGTAGTATTGGGACATCTTCACTAATTACAAATTGGTCTTGTGTTGAATGTAAAACTTCCATTTGTGTAATCAAAATGGGGCCATTCTAACTTAAAAGAATTTACAACCCACACCCCACGATGACAGACCAAATAAAAAGGCTGCATGTAACAGATCTCAAATGCTGCTGCGCATAGGGAGGATGTTAAAGAATATGGTCCCATACTGCTTGGAAGTACAATGAGTGATCATTTAATATAATGAAGGGACCTTTCTACTAACTGCCAATTAGTTTAGAGTTGGATATAAATTTCCACAAGTGTCGCTTTAAAACCACAAAATCATCAAACTCGAAAAATAATTTCGTTATTCGTGAAGTCAAGAGACAAGTAATTTTAAAAATTCCAGTCTCATCATGTTTCTTTTTCTTAATGAAGTAAATAAATTTTCCGTTCTTACTTCTTACTAAAAATAACTTGTTAATTGGATTGGCAGATTTTGAGCAATGGAAAGTACAAGAGCGTGCTTCATAGATCAACATTGAACAAGGAGGATACAAGAATTTCATGGCCAGTTTTCTTGGAGCCCCCATCAGAGCTTGAAGTGGGTCCACATCCAAAGCTCTATAGTGAAGATAATCCTTCCAAGTACAAAACCAAGAAGTATAGTGATTATGTTTATTGCAAACTCAACAAAACCCCACAGTAAACATACTTATAGTATCGGTATGTTGGTATTAAGGGAAAGTCTACTAACACAACACATTACACAATTGCGAACAAGCTCTTAGCTCAATAGCATGGTCCAATGCCTTCTTTAGTGGTGGCCAGGTTCAAGCCCCACTAGCCGGGGCATGTGATATTGTTAGATTATGTTAGTAATTTACATTTCTTGCTTGTACACACGTGAGGTTTCTGACAAATACAGAGATCACCCCTACTTTCAACAAATAGAGCAACGTCCCCTACTTTAGAAACTATTCTCTCCCAACCCCTCTCCCGTTACTTCCGTTAGAAATTTTGATAAATACAGGTGATGTTATCATTTAACCCCCATAAAATGCCGAGATTGCCCTTCCTCATGCAAAAAATATATAAACCCATCCATTCACACATCTCAGAACTCTTTCGCTGTTCTCTACACAAATCACCACTTCCTCACTTTTTATTTTTTCCATTTCTGTTATCAGGCGCTATTATGACTTAAAAAGTTGAATTTTTTTTTTTTTTTTTTTTTTGAGTTTTCTTATACTCCATAGCTGTCAGCATTAATGGAAATGTTTCGTCTTGTAGCAGTGGACAACATGTTCTCAATGCTAAGAAAAAAATGCAAAAGTGGAGCTAATGCAATCATCAAAGCGCCTAAAAGGAAAAGAACGAGGAAAGTTCGTATTAATATATTCATGTTCATACAAAGTGGTAACCCAAGCGATGCACAAATTTTTAAAAAATAGGACAGACGGTATAAAAAACATCAAATTAGTAACGACCCAAAATTTTACAATTGCCGCAAAAATAAATGCACTTCAAAAAAAAAAAAAAAAAAGATATATATATTACAACTGATGGGCCCAAAAATGTCTAAATGTATATGAAAATAATTAATGACTTGAATACAAAAATAATGACTTGAAATAAATAATTCTTCAATTCGACTGCCATCAATGATTAATCCGTCTCGAATCTACCACATAAATTACACAGGAAGTATATAGCACGATGGAAGAATAGCTCATAGTAATATTGGAACATTCCAGCTCTGTGGCATTTAGCCTCATAATCATATTAGACAAATAAAATCAGCAATATCCGAATGAACTTTTATGAATCTGTTAAACTTCAATAATGAATGCGGAAACGGGTGGTTCGGATTATTTTTAACGAACTTTTACCAAACTAGATCTTTTGGTGGATGGATTAGATACTCCGGATCACGAACTAAAATAGCAACAATCTCCTGCGATGAAGTGATACAATGAGATTCGAGTATCACCCTCTATTCCATAATACAAAAGCTTCGAATCGCTCTTTAATGGTAGAGAGAGAAAACTAGGGAGAGAGTTTTCTAGAACTCAATAACTAATTGTATCCATACATTATGAATATGCTGACACTTTAGAGAGTAAAAACCAAGGAACTAAATGAATAGATCTAAACTGTTTTGATTAGTTACAAATGAGAGCCAAGCATGGCTTTTATACCCTTACCAACTCTGTAACTAACAGAGAAGATAAACGGAAAAAAACTAATCACAGACAAACCACAACAACAGACTTAACAGACGTTAATAGTTCTTAACAGAAAAGCACACTTTTAACAGAAAAACAATACACAACTAACTAGTCTTCAACTGCTCTGTTATTATATGCTACAGGAATTATATAGAGGGAGCATCCAGATGCTTTAGAAATCCTATAATCCTAAGAGAATAGAATCACTTCCACTTCTTGTATCTTATCTCCAATATAAGATAGGACTCTATAATAAATGGGTCACCAGCTCATGCCCACATGGGCGACCCAATTTGGTCCCAGACCCGGCCCCAAATTCCAACAGAATCCAATAATAGGAAATATAATTCAATGAAAAGCACGATACCAAAAAGAGTACAAGACTAGGAAAATAAAGGAAATACTCTAGAGAATAGGAAAGCAATGTATGCACAATATATGTTGGGAGTTTGTATGATGTATCGATCTCGTCATCGCTTCCGTTGCGCCGGTGTGTACAAGGGCCAAACTTCTGGGGAGTATTCACGGAGTCCACCACATTTGTTGGGCCCAATATACATTAAATAACTCATATCCGGCCACTTAAAAGGCTAATCATTGTAAGTGGTGAGTCATCCAATTGTAAATTAAGGTCCAACCATCTTTATATTTTTTCAATGTGGGACTTAACCTTCACACATGTTCCAACAAATCTCTCCCTCGTGTGTGAACTGTTCATTGAGCCTTGCCCTCTTTTTTTTCATCAAACTCCCCCTTGATTCTAATCTACTGCCTGCTGACCCAATCTCCCGAACTAGGCTTCTTTCGCACCCACTCCATCGATTTAGAGCTATCTATCCATTACAACACTCCAACATCGAGCCACCTTGCTACATCAGGAGTCACCTAGATATCCACTCCATCGACTCAGAGCTATCCATCATACTCCATTGAAAGCCAACGTGCCCATTCACTAGCACCATGCTCCCTAACGAGTCAACGTGCAGCATGCATGTGTTCCATTCGCTTGCATCACCATACAGCGGGCACATCCAAGGCCGGCCCAGGAGTAAGTCCGGCAAGCCTCCGAGCTTGGGCAACGGAAAAAAAAATTAACAGTTTTATATTAATATAAAAAAAGTTTCCCCAAGTAACACAAAACTAGCGTTTGGACTTGGTGGTAAACCGACAGGGCAATAGTTTTGGGTGATCCGGGTTCAAATCCCAGCGCCCTCCACTCCCCATCACTTTTTTATTTTGGCCTCTTATAGCTCCTCTTTCCTTTATTTCTTTATTTTGGTTATTTTTGCCTCTTTTGTTTTCCTCCCAATCCACAATATTAGTAAATATCACATTAGTAAATTATTTTTGTTAGGCATTTTGCATTTCACAAGCACAACATCAATGTACAAGTAATATATTCTTACATTTTACTAAAAAAAAATTATCCCAGTGGTGGGAAATTGACAAAAAAAAAAATCAAGCGATCTAACATGGTTTATTTTATTTTTTCACTGAAATCTTAGTTAAAAAATATGAAGTAAACTTTCTTATTTTCTTTATAAGAAAAACTCTAACAATGATCTTTTTACCTTTATTTAATGAAGTTAAGAAAAACTTACCTTCGTCACAAGAGATATTAAGTGGATTGGCTATGATGACAATTGAAAATGAGGCGCAGTTCCACTATGAAGTTTTTTTTTTTTTTTAAACTTTTCTTACTTTTCAAGACTTGTCATTCTTCTCTCTAGGTAATCTATTATTAACAACCTCTTCCCAATTTCTTTCGCTGTAAAGAAATACATATATCAACTAAGGAGCCTAAAAAACCAAAAGTTAGTGGAATGGCGTCCTAAGAGTTTTGAGATAAGTAAAGTACGATGACTCAATTGAAGAATTGATTTCATAAAATGCAAGGAGAAGTTGGTTTCTTTGAATTGGATTGTGCTTATCATAAAACACTATAACCTAGGTACATTTTGCTATAATTCAAGCTAAAAGCACGATGTAATCTTGATATTTTTTCTTGACTTATATATCTTTTTAAATTATTTTGTAAGACTTAGTAATAACTAGTAAGTAGGCAACCAAGCCTGAGGTCGGGCTTGGGCAACCCAAACATTAGGGCGGGCATGGGGCACACCCCATCACCTGCACAATTTGAATTTTCCGTTCCAAAGAGTGTTTTGCGTACAAGCCCATTCATGGCGCCCTAATGAGGGTTGCCCATAAATCGTCAGCCATTGGCTCTAATACCACTTGTTGTGACAGGTCACGACGTAAGAGAATATAAACAAAAAAGCAAGCTAACAAGACACAAGATTTATGTGGTTCCCCCTTAAGCATGAAGTTCTAGCGGTACATCCACAAGGAAAAGCAAGAAGATTCACTGTCAATAGGGAGAAATACAAAAAGCCGACTATACCTGTAACTCCACTTGAAGCACTCAATAGATATCTAGGAACAAATCTCTGAGGAGCGACCTACAGAGCATCAATGTCTCACATAAACAAAAAAAGACGACTTCAAACCCTAAGTATCTCAAATCCCAAGGAAAGACAAAACCCTAGGAGGCTATAATGCTCTTATTTATAGGAAAACACTGAAAATTAGGTAAAACCCTCAAAAACGCGTAGCCACACGTAATCTGTATGGAACTCGATCAAAATCGCCTGGGATGGTTTGATTCCCGCCCGGGCGGGATTTCCAAAAGTCCACCTAAAGACCAAATCTGCCAAACCCGCCCAGGGAACCCCTTTGGGTCAAGTGAGCCTTAACAAGATTTTTACCACGGAACCACGTCCGAATCAAACATGGGTCCGAGACCAAGATGTTCATATGGCATTAATTTCCAACCCGACGTAGCTAGAGTATAATTAAACAAAGATAAAAAAAAAAGACTAAAACGTGGCTGAAGTGCCACACCCTATCCCACCAAGTCCTCAGACAAGAGGCGATAACAAGGGGATCGATCAAGATACCCCGAATAACGGGAACACGACGAGGATAGACGTTGACTCCCCAAACAGACTAAAATGATTTGGTCCAGCCTAATCGACTTGGCAAGATCAGAGGGGAAGCCATTTAGAGGCTTGGTCGCCGTTTCGGCGTGACCGAAATGGTCACGACCGCACCACCTATTGGGATTACTAGAGATTTTTGTGGATTGGTGGCTAAGAACAAAGGTTCACTATGAAGAGGCACCCGCAAAGTAGCACTCGCAGAACCTCCACAGGTGTCGTGGGGGCAATGGTCTAGACAGTACAGAAGGAATATTCTCGCACAACCCATGTGACACATGTCCGGAATTTATAAGTGGAGTCGGCCCAGAAAGAGAGGCCAAGTCCTCTATAAATAGGGCATTCCTCCCACATTTCTCTAGTGACCTTTTTTCACGAAGTTCGAGAGTGATTCTAGGGAGAGAAAATATTCTCTAGAGAGCATTCACTCTAATTCAAGAGGGAATCCTGTCAAGAGTTCTTTCCTACTTCTAGTATTGATGCATCACCAGTCCCCAGATTTCTCCTTATTCCCATTGTCTAATCGTCCACTATTCTTGTCTCTAATCAGTTTTAGTCTTGATTTACGTATCCTACTAATATCTCCTCTTCCAAAGTGCAAAGAGTAGCTCAGGTACTCCGGGGTAATAAGTTGCAATGAGAGTTCACATGCCCACCAGGGCGTATGGAGAATAATCAAGATTATGTCTAGATCTGGAATTATATTGACTTCGTGGGTCTTCATTGTACATTCTCTGAGATGGCAACATGGTGGGGCGGCGAGGATGGATGGATATCATGTTAAAGCATCCAACTCAAAACCAATTGGCAATGAATGGACAGGCCGCCCAAGCTCATATACTAGACTCGGAGGTTATAATTAACCAATGTGGGACAAGCTCTAACACTCCCCCGCACGTGCGACCCCTGACCCGCACATGGAGGGTTAAACAATGGATCCACAATATTGGGATCGCAACGAAACAAGGTGCACTTATGACACAAACAACGGGGCAATAACCAAGAGAGTCTTGTCCAAAATCCTCCGAAAGCCTAGCTCTGATACCATGTTGAAATATTATAATCGATATGTATTCTTCTCACTGGGAGGCACAATATATAAACTGTGTACAAGATAATTTAGGAAATGAAATAATAAGGAAATTGCTACCTACCTAATTAGACTAATTACAATCTTCCTAATTGCCCAATTGATTACAACATGTGTATTACAATACTTCTTTCCAGGGACGGAGCTAGAAATTTCACTACGCAGGGGCGAGGTTTTTTTCCAAAATACTTTGCAGGGGCGAGCCTATATAATTAATAAGAAAAATTATTTTTTTGTATATAAAACTAGAGATTTTTTTTTTTCTTTGCAGGGGCGACCGCCCCTACTGGCCCCTCACTGGCTCCATCCCTGCTTCTTTCCTTTTCAACAACTATGTTCGGCCCTGATCCTTAAATCATTTCCATCGTCATGAAATGGAAACCCAAACATTACCCACATTGTCATGGGCCATTTTAATGTAGTGAAATCGACGTGGATCTGCGTGAAGGGCCAATCGAATATGTGACTAGCTAATATTGACTCAATTTCACCTTGGGCCTTTATGATTTTGCCCCTCGTTACTTTATCCGAATATCTTCAGAATACCATTGGATTGGCTTGCAAACACTTTTTTAAGAAGTTAGATGACATAGTGGCCTTTTCTTTGTACTCCTCAAATAATTTTCTCGAACATTTCATTACCAAAAATAAGAGATAAAAGTGTTTGTAAACCACTATCTTTACATCTAGGATCCATTACAGTGGCTAAACCGAAAATGTGGGGTAAAGGATCAAAATATTTGTCATACTTGTCCTTCATAACAGTAACAAAATGTCATTATATTTTTCTCAGGGAAGGTACTTTTCAAAAAACAAACATTATTTTTTCCAATTGATGTAAAACAAATGTACAAGTAGGAGTATATATATGCCGGAGATCCTGTCAAGGATCCCGGAAATCTCGGATTGAAGCGTTTTGAAGCATTTAGAAGATGTTTTTGCATGATCCGAGCCGTCCAATGTCTTCAAAAGGTGTTTTCCAAGGCTCACGCGGGAAATCTTCAAAAAAAAATACCGGGAAGGGCTTGATACACGCAATTTTTTGCAAAAACTGCATATTTACAAAATTGCGTGGATCAAGCCCTTCCCGGTATTTTTTTTTGAAGATTTCTCGCGTTGGCCTTGGAAAACACCTTTTGAACACATTGGACGGTTCGGATCATGAAAATTTGATCCGGAACTATGAGTTCCGGACCGAAGGGTCCCGGACTAGAGAGTTTCTCTCTCTCTCTCTCTCTCTCTCTATATATATATATATATATAGGGTTTGCATCACATCCGGACTTTTAATTTCCGCACCTCATGATCCAATTTTTTTTTTTGACGATCCGATCCGTCCAATGTGTTCAGAAGGTGTTTTCAAGGGTCTAAGCGAAAAATCTTCAAAAAAAAATACCGGGAAGGGCTTGATCCAAGCAGTTTTCGCAAAAAATATATATTTACATTTTTTGCGAAAACTGCTTGAATCAAGCCCTTCCTGGTATTTTTTTCTGAAGATTTTCCGCGTGGACCCTTGAAAACACCTTCTGAACACATTGTTCAGAAGGTGTTTTAAAGGGTCTATAGCGGAAAATCTTCAAAAAAAAATACCGGGAAGGGCTTGATCCAAGCAGTTTTCGCAAAAATATATAAATACAGTTTTTGCGAAAAACTGCTTGGATCAAGCCCTTCCCGGTATTTGTTTTTGAAGATTTCCCGCGTAGACCCTTGAAAACACCTTCTGAACACATTGGACGGCTCGGATTTTCCAAAAATAATTTGCAACACAAAAAAAGCCATGGTTTTCTTATTTCCGGGAGGTGTGGACTAGAAAATCCACCTATATATATATATATATATATACCATCCGGTTCTAGTGCGGGAATCCCGTTTCCGGACCTCCATGATCCGAACATTTTTTTGACGATCCGATCCGTCCAATGTGTTCAGAAGGTGTTTTCAAGGGTCCACGCGGAAAATCTTCAAAAAAAAATACCGGGAAGGGCTTGATCCAAGCAGTTTTCGCAAAAATATATAAATACAGTTTTTGCGAAAAACTGCTTGGATCAAGCCCTTCCCGGTATTTTTTTTTGAAGATTTTCCGCGTGGACCCTTGAAAACACCTTCTGAACACATTGGACGGCTCGGATTTTCCAAAAAACATTTGCAACACAAAAAAACACCATTTTTTCTTATTAACGGGAGGTGTGGACTTGAACCCCACGGTATATATATATATGCCACCGATCCAGTCAAGGATCCCGGATTTCCCGGATTGAAGCGTTTTGATGCTTTTCACGATTGTTTTTGGGAAATCCGAGCCGTCCAATGTGTTCAAAAGGTGTTTTCCAAGGTCTACGCGGGAAATCTTCAAAAAATAATACTGGGAAGGGCTTGATCCAAGCAGTTTTTCGCAAAACTGTACATTTACAGTTTTGCGAAAAACTGCTTGGATCAAGCCCTTCCCAGTATTTTTTTTGAAGATTTCCCGCGTAGACCTTGGAAAACACCTTTTGAACACATTGGACGGCTCGGATCGTCAAAAAAATATCGGGAAGGTGGAGTCCCGGATCCTGGACTCCCGGACTAGATAGTTCCTCTATATATATATATAGGGTTAGCTTCTAATCCGAACCTCTCGTTTCTGGACCTCCATGATCCAAACATTTTTTTGACGATCCGATCCGTTCAATGTGTTCAGAAGGTGTTTTCAAGGATCCTCGCGGGAAATCTTCAAAAAATAATACCGGGAAGGGCTTGATCCAAGCAATTTTCGCAAAATTTTTATATTTACAGATTTTGTGAAAACTGCTTGGATCAAGCCCTTCCCGTTTTTTTTAAGATTTCCCGCATGGACCCTTGAAAACACCTTCTAAACACATTGGACGGCTCGGATTTTCCAAAAATAATTTGCAACACAAAAAAAAATCATTTTTTTCTTATTTTCGGGAGGTTTGGACTAGAAGTTTTACCATATAGGGTTACAATGATTCTTTTCTAAAGATTCTTTTCTTATATAAAGATTCTTTAAAAAAATTTGATCAATCAACTATACATGTGTGTGTGTATAATGTAACATGGTTCCAGTCATCATCTACAGGTAAAATAACTCCGGAATATCGTGATTGTTTAAAAAATAAATCTTTGGCTCTTGCACTGATTCAAATCATATTCTTGCTCTTCCTCTATATTAATAAAATCATTAACAGTATTTGCACTAGGATCCATAATAGAAAAAAAAAAATTGTTACTCCCTAGTAAACAAAATTAATAGATAAAGGTTATTGAAGGGCCACGTGGAACGAAAGTTGGCTCTTGCACTGTTGCGCCATGCTCTTATAAGAGGAATTTGAAATTTTGGGGATGAATTGAACTTGATAGCTTCAAGAACTTAATTTCTTTTTTTGGAAATTCAAAAAGCAGTAAAGATTGACACAATTAAAAAAGAGACAAAACTTCTAGCCCAGGCTCTACCCATAAGGATTGGGTGGGCCTAGGGCCGGGCTAAATTTGAACGGGCTCTGGTGGGCTTCGGGCCAGTGGGCCAAATTTACACCCCCATATTATATGTACATATGCCATGTATACTTATTCACTTAGTGTAATATGTAACGATCCGAGATTTTATTAACGTAATTTTTTTAAGTAAAAAATTTATAGTTCAATTATTATTGTATTTATTAAACTAGACTTACCTGAATATATGCATAGACCTATATGTATATGTGTATAAATGCTATAATAGTCATAACTCTATAAATTCGTTATCCCCAAAATTTGCTTTTCCCAATCCCTGTAGCTCCCTACCCTGCATGGCAATAACCACCCCATCCTCATTACTCTGTTGTCTCCCAAACATCAAGTATATCAACCCCCTTTCCCTTACCTTTTCTTCCTTACACCACGTCAGCAAGTATAGAAAGAAAAATAGAAAAAGAGAGTGAGCACAGAAGGTGAGAGAAGAAGAAGAAGTCCGGAGAAGGAGAAATTCCACCACCGCTCGACGCCACCGTGTCCCACTTGAAAAACTCCGATTTTAGCTAAATCTGCAGGACTTAAGGTAGGTTTATCCTACCGAACCCTTTTATTTGTTTAATTTAATATTTTGCTGAGAAACGAACGAAACCCCGTAGCTCAAAGAATATATATATATATATATATATATAAAAGGCGGACAAACCCAGAATTGTCAAAAATTTAACCCGGACTATCAGTCCCACCTTTGGTTTCACCGGCATTGGCATTTATTGATTTGGTGACTTGTTCTGATGACACATGGGATTCCTAGTTTGCTACTACAAACCTTATTATTTACTATTGTTATGAACAGCCAATAAAGGCTTGCCCTTTAGTCATATTTTTACAATTTCGTTGTGAAGCATTTGGATAAATGTGAAACTTTTCTAGCTACTAGTCTCTGTGTCAAAACGCACAGTAATTAAAATAAGCAAAAGCCTAGCTCCTACACTAGTTTTGATACTGAACAACCCAATTTCCCTTAATTACGTTAATCCCGATTAAAATAAATTTCAATAATTTTGTTTATCATATTATGGATTATTTTCTTTCAAAAGGTCATTATGTTACATATTGCATTGAAATTACAAATTGTGTGTATTATTCATCACTGTCCTTTATTCTTTGACTGTTTAAATGGATTATTGGTTTATTACAGTTGCTTGTATTGTTGTTTAAGTTGGTAACCTAGGTTGGACAATCTGATTACTTGGGTGGTTATGAAACGTGAGAAATTCATTGTAGATGATGAGTAGGTAATATGGAAAAACAAATATGAGAAATGATGATGAGTAAAAGGGTGACCGGGTTGGACCCTGTTGTGAGGGTGACCTTTGTGGGCCCTGGAGGGGATATAATTGGTTTGGATGGGAGACCCAGGTAGCTAACCTAGGTGCTCTTATCTGGACCTTAATCTACAAGGGGGAGTCGAATCACGCCAGTTGGCTTACGCTGGAGGTTACAGGGTAGGAAAGATTTCTGAGGATGAAATCTTAGATGTCACATAGGTTAATGGATAGTAATAAAGTGAAGATTTTTATTACATTTATCTTATTGATTATCCATGCATGTTTATGTGCTAGATACGTGTGAGTTAAGTAGGAGTAGGATTATCTACTGAGCGTTTTATGCTCACGGTACTATGTACCCTGGTAATCCCATGCCAGGTGTTGAAGAAGAAACGGAGGCACCATTTGACATGACTGACGTCAACACTGGAGAAGGAGAAGTCAACGAGCCTTGGTTGCCCTATCCTTAGTTGCTCTGTTAAATTTTCAATAATTTTATTCTGAGAGTTCAGAAGTATTTGAGATTTGTAATAATTGGGAGACTTAAATTCCCTCAACGATGTTGTAATAACTATGACTATGTATGTTTCTCGCTTTTATTACCAAATAAAAGAATTCATTTAAAAAAAAAATTGATTTATTAACGTTCCGTAAAGTCAGGGCGTTACATAATATATTTCTTTGTGCCTTTTCAAAAGGGTAATGCTAGAGTACACACCTTCCTTTTGGGCTCAAATATGAGATTTAGTGGTTAGAGGTATGAAAATGTGTACGGTATGCATCCTTATATGGATAGTCACAAAATCTCATATCGTTAAATCACATATTTGGTGCGGACCTCATAGAGATAGTCACAAACTTGCAAATGGTCAAAGGTGGCACAAAATCACACATGCATATGTGGCGCAATCTCGGCCGTCCATCCGTATGAGGTGCATACCGTACACCCTTTCATGCCTCTAGCTGCTAAATCTCATATTTGAGCCCAAAAAGAAAAAAAATAAATAAAGAATGGAGATAGTGGAATTCAAGCTTTCCTTTTAAAAACTCATCAACAAACTTTTTGTATTTAATTTATGAAACTGTTGTAAGAACTTTCAATATGTAGTTAACATCTAAAATTCAACTTCTTAATTATTTATGTAGAATCAAGGCCGTCAAAAGTAACGGTTAAAGGAAGTTGATCACATTTTAAGGAAAAATACGAAACATAATCTATATAAAATCATGGGAAATGATAATGCCAAAACTATTTTTGTTTGTGCCAAAACTGTAGTGCACAAAAGGCTTGTACCTTGCACATGGTACAAAGTTTTTAAGTACTACATTTTTGGCACAAAGAAAAACGGTTTTGGCATTAACATCACCCAAAATCATCTATGAAGTT
The DNA here is from genome assembly GCA_963854785.1 of Vaccinium vitis-idaea. NCBI lineage: Eukaryota > Viridiplantae > Streptophyta > Magnoliopsida > Ericales > Ericaceae > Vaccinium > Vaccinium vitis-idaea. Next base: position 18,797,765 of record OY978217.1, on the reverse strand, counting down.
TTTTTTATTAACTATATATTTCAAGTAATCTTGACTGCATATTTCCCAAATTTGATTCTTTCGTGATATTACAAAAATTCCTAATATATGAAGTTTTTTTGGTAGGAAATTTTCGTTTTTGGTAAGGCCGAATGTATGAAGTTAATACACCTTCCCTCCAATTTAGTTAATTACCAGAAAACCGATTTAATTTTAACGGCCTAGGGCCGGGCTAAAACAGGACTCGAGCCGGGCTAAATTTGAACGGGCTCGGGTGGGCTTCGGGCCAGTGGGCCAAATTTACACCTCCATATTATATGTACATCCATGTATTCTTATTCACTTAATTAGTGTAATATATTTCTTTGTGCCTTTTCAAAAGGTTAATGCCACGGTACACACCTTCCTTTTAGGCTCAAATATGAGATTTAGTGGTTAGAAGTATGAAAGGGTATACGGTATGCACCTTCATACGGATAGTCACAAAATCTCATACTTAGTCCACAAAATCTCATATCGTTAAATCACATATATATTTGGTGCGGACCTCATACGGATAGTCACAAAATCTCAAATGGTCAAAGGTGGCACAAAATCACACATGCATATGTGGCGCAATCTCGGTTGTCCATCAGTATGAGGTGCATACCGTACACCCTTTCATACTTCTAGCTACTAAATCTCATATTTGAGTCCAAAAGGGGGTGTATCGTAGCAGTACCCTTTTCAAAAAGAAAAAAAAAAAAAAAAAAAGAATGGAGATAGTGGAATTCAAGCTTTCCTTTTAAAAACTCATCAACAAACTTTTTGTATTTGATTTATGAAACTGTTGTAAGAACTTTCAATATGTATTTAACATCTAAAATTCAACTTCTTAATTATTTATGTAGAATCAAGGCCGTCAAAAGCAACGGTTAAAGGAAGTTCATCACATGTCTCTCCTCCAAAATTAATTTACCCCCCAAAAAATGTCTCTCCAAAGCGGGGGCATTAGTTTATGAAGGATTGATGAATGAACATCGATCTCTACACTTTTAATTATTTATTTTATCGGCCTTTACACTTTTAAATTAATTTTTGGGACCAAATTTACCGTCTACTAACGAGGTCTTGATCAAAGACTTGACAAACTAAGTAGTATGTCACATTTTAAGGAAAAATACGAAACATAATCTATATAAAATCATCTATGAAGTTTTTTTGATTAACTATATATTTCAAGTAATCTTAACTGTATATTTCCCAAATTTGATTCTTTCGTGATATTACAAAAATTCCTAATATATGAAGTTTTTTTGGTAGGAAATTTTTGTTTTTGGTAAGGCCGAATGTATGAAGTTAATACGCCTTCCCTCCAATTTAGTTAATTACCAGAAAACCGATTTAATTTTAAGAGGACTGACAACAAATGAAAATGCTATTCTATTTAATTATTTACCAATTTTACTATTCTGTTTTATTCCATTAAATAAGTGGACCCTTAAGTGTAGTAACAGTTATAGACTCGTTTCAGAAGAATAATAAAGTAGTCTAAATATTAATCCATGTATGCCTTTGCTGGTATATTTACTTCCCATTTATTCATTATTATTCCTCTTTTGTAAATGGCAATTTCAGTTAAATTATAATAGAAACAATTTCAATTACAGTAATAACAACAAAGATTACAAACTGCTAAATCTTTGCAACAAAGGAAAAACAACCTTTTTTTTTGTCTTTTCACATTCCATTCCTAATCAAGTACCCATCGGTATCATCATAAAATTGTGGGAGTTTGTGTTTTGCATATAAGAAAACACAGAGAGATAAAATTGTGGGAGAGAGAGTAAGAAGAAGAAGAAGACGGCGATGGCGACGACGAAAATGGGTTTGGGATGGAGTATTCTAACGATTTTCTTCTTAATATTAGCTTTGGAATGCAATACCACCCATGGTCAAAGAGGTCGGGGTGCGGCGTTTTTTGATGTAACGAGTTACGGTGCTGTTGGAGATGGCAAGACCGATAATTCCATGGTAAAGGGATAGTGTTTTTCTACTTTTTATCTGATTTACATATAGCTTAATTATTTTTTTTCGTTTTAGTTGGGTTAATTTTTTCAGTTATTTGCACCCCAATCATCTATACCAATTTTATGATTTGATGCAAATAATTACTGGCTCTCCCTACATAGATATATTGATGTTTTAACTGAGTTTCTGGAGATTACGTTGCGATGTTCGTGAATGAAGCATTTGTGAAACAAGAATATGGCTGCGATTTCTTTTTCTTCTTTTGTAGGCAGTTATCGGGTCCACTTTGATGATCCAAACCATTCATTTTAGAGTTCGTCGAGAACATCAGCCTAATCAAAAATCACATTGATCGGATATCGTTTGATATAATTCCGGAATACATTTGACTTAGAACATAAAAAGATTACAACACTGAATCAGAACCCATTTAACACATTTATCTCAAGACAAATCAATTTCAGAATTATATCCACCGGTTTTCTGATCAACTTGATTTTTTCGCATGACAAATGTTCTCGAAGAGCTCTAAAATATGAACGGTTTGGATTATCAAAGTAAACAGAAAAATTTTGGACATTCGAGTCTATTTTCATGGACGGGAGAGGATCCTCCTCCATCGCTAAACTAAATGTGATATAAACAAGGTTGTCTAGTCTAATACATATAAATTTGGATATTCACAGGCCTTTTTGAGAGCATGGAGCGAAGCATGCATGTGGAAAGGGAAGAGCAGGGTTGTGATCCCAAAGGGAACATTCATGCTGGATTCTGTGATATTCAGGGGCCCATGCAATGGCCCAATTATGTTTCTGATAAAAGGGGTAATTAAGGCCCCCACTGATCCTCATATGTTCTTTATTGACCATTGGATTTGCTTCCAATACATCGATGGATTGGTGGTTAAAGGTGGTGGGTCTTTGGATGGCCAAGGTCCTTCTGCTTGGCCTTACAATGATTGCTACACCAACCCCAACTGCAAGCCTCTTCCTGTTGTAAGTTCCATTTTTCTCTCATAAGTATCCTTCAGTCTTTTTAAGTTTTAATTTTAGCTTGTGATTTTAATTTCATCACGGTGAATTTTAAATTTCATTTCTAATCGACGATTTGTTTAATACTATAGGGACTGAATTGAAACTGAAAAAAAAAATTTAGATAGAGAAGAAATCAAGGATAGTTTACTATTTTCTAAGCATTTAAAACAAGCAATACTTATATAAATAGGCAGGATAAGAACTGTACCAAAAAAAAAAATTAAAATGGCTCGAATCATCAAAATAGAATTCATGATAGACTCACGGCCCAACGACACATCCAGTGGGTTGTAGATAACTTCTTTCCATTTAAATAACACGACAGTGGTATCATGCATGCATGACCTTTTGGAAGGACTTAGGTGACTAGCTTTTCTTGTTGCCATTGTGGCATGTCTAAATTACCTAATAATTTGGTCACACGAGTTGCTCTGACAGAAGGTGTATAAGACACTGCACTGAAACATACAAAGGGTCTTAGTTGAAGGAATTAAACTATAGGGAACCAATTGAACTTTCGCTAAACTACACGGATCAATTGTGTAATATACTTAATTGTATGGAATTTTATATTTTTTCTAAAGAAAACAAAAATCACAAAGCGGTTATTTCTTTAGTTATTGTGACTCTTTGGAATCTGCATTGTGGTACTACCGTTATTATGAAGATGTTAAGTTGACCGACATTACTTAAATACCAGTTTTAATTAGAAGATTTATTTCAAAATTGAAATGGCTTATGAATTGAATAAATCAGTAATCTCAAAAGGGTTTATGCACCAGAAAAGAATAAATATAATGGTAGATTTCATGTCATTCGATCCGTTGCCTTTCAACTAATTCTTTTGTTTCTATTTCGTATTTATGTCATGTTTGTGAGAAAAATATGGGTGCCGGACAGGTACCACGTCTAAAAGTGTTTTGCATGTGGGAGGGGCAGAGTTGGGAGAAATCTCGACCATTCAAAACACTTTTAGACAGCTAAGATACACGCTCAGCGCCACGTGTACTCCTACCTACTCGGCACCAAGTTTTTTCTCCCCATTTTGAAAACTTTAATCAATCATTTCTATCGCAATTAGAACTACTTTTAATTAGCGTAAAAAAAATGAAAATTTATTTAAAAATATATACTAAAATTTTTATCCGAAGATTAGCACTGATTTTTTATTTAAAAAAAGGACGTAGAATTCGAGATGAGGGAGTAAATTTATTTATGAAGTTGCGCTAATCTCACATTGGTTGGAGCAGTCAATGAGGTTCGATTTCGTGAACAACTCAAGGGTGCACCACTTGAGGTCCATCAACAGCAAAAACTCCCACTTCAACTTGTTCGCATGCAACAACGTGAACATGAGCCACATCCGAATCATAGCCCCAGAAGACAGCCTAAACACCGACGGAATCCACATCGGGGCCTCAACCAACATCCGGATCACCCGATCCATCATCGGCACAGGCGACGACTGCATTTCCATGGTCTCGGGCAGCCAAGACATCGACATCCACGGCGTCACGTGCGGCCCTGGCCACGGTATCAGCGTCGGGAGCCTAGGAAGGACCCCAAAGGAGTATGTGTCGGGAATCACAGTGACAAACTGTACTTTCCGTGGGACCCAAAACGGCGTAAGGATCAAGACGTGGGCCCCTTCTCTGGCCAGCATTGCTTCGAATATGATGTTTCGAAATATCTTCATGGATAACGTGAACAACCCGATCATCATCGATCAGCAGTATTGCCCTCAACCTTACTGCAGCGACGATGTATGTTTTTCTCCAACTTGTTCTTGTCCAGATTATTTCTTCTTCACTTGAAAGAATCAATAGTTTTGGAGCACCAATTTGCCACGTGCACGTCATGCTGACAAACTACAAGAGTTTTTAAAAGGAACGCATAATCGTAGAGAGCAATTAAATAATTTTATCTGTTGCGTTTGTGATTTACAGGATTCAAGAGTTCAGATAAGCAATGTTACATTCAGGAACATATGGGGGATGTCAAGCTCAAAAGTTGCAGTTTCCCTACAATGCAGTGGGATTGCTCCTTGCCAAAACATCAAGCTTGTGAACATCAACTTGTCCTACGATGGCCCTAAAGGACCTCCTTCTATTTCTTCTTGTTCTAACGTCCGAGGTCAATCTTACGGTCCGCAAATCCCCTCCAGTTGCATATAGCTGCCTTCTCGTCGATTCTTGGCACAACATCCATTGATTTTCAGCTCAGTTATAGATCGTAGGATACCATGTTCTATACCCTCTCATTCGCGATCCTAATGGGTTCCGCATCGTTATTTTTTTGTGGATCTCACCAGCATCGTAAGAGAAGTGGTGAAAAAACTAGTACCATCTTTTTTTTAATTTGGTGTTTCTAGAGTTTTTTTTAAATTATTTTAGGAGTAAATTGTGTTAAGACTCAAGACTCATGCATGCTTACTAGCTTGTAAGTATTTGATTTTCGATAATGATATGGTAATGGATGGTAACAAATTGTCTTAACCGATTGATATTGGTGGATTATATATGGGGAAGTTACACAGGGATCTTGTTTAGAGAACTTATTTATGTCCCCATCCTAATTGGAAAATATGCTTAAAATGTATCCTTGATTGGAAAATATGTTTGTTTAACGTTTCCGACATCTGACTAGCTTTACCATATATTCTAGGGGAGATTTACATAATGAGCATTGTTTGATCTCACTTATATGTTACCTAATTTACATTATGTAACTACCAATTCGGACAAAAAAAATTTCAAAGACTTGAAGGTAAAAAAAATAGATTTTCACACTCTCTTTTATTCACAGACATTGCTTTCTTCTTCTTTATTCATCTGCAATTATATATCAAATTGCTTACACTTCTAAAAAAAAAAAAGAATGTAGAATGAAGGATAGTTTAGAGATTCCATGTAAATAATGACAAAAAAAAACAAACAAACGAGTGCATGACGATGTAAGGAGAATCTGGAATTCATTTTTGTGAAAAAAGAATATCAAGTGCAATCATGATTTTCTCTTAATTAGTTCAAATATGTCTTTTTTAATTTAATTTTACCTTGTGATTTTAATTTCATCACGGTGAATTTTAAATTTCATTTCTAATCGACGATTTGTTTAATACTATAGGGACTAAATTGAAACTGGAAAAAAAAAATTTAAGATAGAGAAGAAATCAAGGATAGTTTACTATTTTCTAAGCATTTAAAACAAGCAATACTTATATAAATAGGCAGGATAAGAACTGCACCAAAAAAAAAAAATTAAAATGGCTCGAATCATCAAAATAGAATTCATGATAGACTCACGGCCAACGACACATCCAGTAGAGAAATCCTTTCCATTTAAATAACACGACAGTGGTATCATGCATGACCTTTTGGAAGGACTTAGGTGACTAGCTTTTCTTGTTGCCATTGTGGCATGTCTAAATTACCTAATAATTTGGTCACACGAGTTGCTCTGACAGAAGGTGTATAAGACACTGCACTGAAACATACAAAGGGTCTTAGTTGAAGGAATTAGATATCCTTGATTTCTTCTCTATCTTAAATTTTTTTTTTCCAGTTTCAATTTAGTCCCTATAGTATTAAACAAATCGTCGATTAGAAATGAAATTTAAAATTCACCGTGATGAAATTAAAATCACAAGGTAAAATTAAATTAAAAAAGACATATTTGTTTGTTATTGCTTGTGGGTTAATTTCACGCGACATATGCTCCCTCCGTCCCTCTTTAAGTGATTAATACGGGAATACGTACAATTTCAAACCCCTAAAAAACATATTTCTCTATATAACTTTTTAATTTTTTTTATACCAAATTAAAGTGCTCATTGAGTACTTTAATTTGGTGCAAATCGAACCGAACCGGCTAAATTTTTCGGTTTTTTTTATTCCCCAGTTCGGTTCGGTGGAGTAAAAAATTTTGAATCCGGTTCGGTTCTCGGTTTTCGAAATTTTAGAGCAAACCGAACCGAACCGGTTTTATTATATATATATATATATATATATATATATATATATATATATATATAAATATTTAAAAAATATAATAAATATATGTATATATAGAGTCCCCTTCCTATCCAAACCACTAAATCCGGACCTACCGTCCGGACTTCACTTTCCGGACCAAATTTCGACGATCCGAACCGTTAGATGTGTTTAAAACGTGATTTTAAGGTCCAACGCGAAGAT